>JAFJTQ020000069.1:0-147234 GCA_022559915.2 Septoria petroselini
TGTTTCTAAGCCTAAGTAACGCTTAATAAAGTTATAAGCCTATCTTTAGCTAACCTCTTATCTATTCCGTGCCTTAGTTATTAAGGAGGCCTAGCTTCTGATTATAGCCTGTATTGGCGAGTAACCACGTGAATCCAGGTCAAGGATCTTCTAATAAACCACCTCCTCTTTAATCGGAGTTAAGGCTCTGTTGTTATATGGTGTACTAGCCTATGGACGCGTTCCTTTAAGCCTCCGACTCAGCGTCATGTGATCGACTCCGTAGGCAGTTGCAGCGCGTCGCACGCTTGGAAAACGACCTGATAGGTAATCACGAACAGTATTCTAAATACAGTCTTCGTTTGGAGGTGCCATCGCGTAAAATGATGGAGTAATGGACGCGTTGGGTGGTGGAATTGGATACGAGATGGGACTGGCTCACTAACCTATCTGGCTCACTAACTTATCAAACACGTTACTCTTTTATTTGTCCGTGGCTCTATGAACAGTCTGTAGGGTTTGACAGGAAGCCCTACTCTTGGCACTCTGTCCTTGCAACGGCACACCCATCTTCCGTGACCCGGAGATGCCGCACACGCGAAACGGGTCCTCCTGGTCCACAATTCCAACAGCTTCTGACTGCTGTCTCGGACTTGGATAATCCAGTTGGCATTCTTGAAGCTGAGCCTGAAAACGGCAGTTGAGAGTACAAGGCGACGCTCCGCTTTGAAGTGGAATGTATCCTGGTAGGTACCTTCAAGCTCTTGGATCTCTGGATCTCTGAACATCCTCGTGTCACTGATCTTCCGGTCCACCGACCAGACTCTCCTTCGTCATAGCTTGCGAGTCGCTTCCTAATCCTGCTAGGTCATTGCGGACGTTCCGCTACATCTGGTTTTTAAAATGGTTCCATCTATACGAGGCGTGCAGTATCGACGTTGTCGCCCTCGATAGAATGTCAGCAGAATGGGAGAGAACGCGGTGAGTCCAGTGCTAGGAGCGTGTTGCCTTGCACAGTTGGGAGGCGTGCAGCCAGAGAACACAAGCTGACACACTGGGCCTTCGCTGTGGAAGCAGAACTGCACGAGGAAAGACGCCTCGCTGAACTCATCGCCTGCCGCTCTGAAGATTGTGGTCTCGCTCACCAGATTGCCATCCAACTGAATAGCAACTCATGTGACCGATGAGGCCATGCAGGGCATTGATATGACTGCTGGCAGAGATGGTACGCCCTGCCGTTGCCTACACGCCTCCTCCATATTGATGCTGGCCAGTTCAATTACGCGTAGCGCACAGCTATGGGCGTAGCAAGGCTCCTGGTGGGCTTCCAGGTGTGTATTGCAGCTGCCGTGATGAGTGTACTGCCCGTCGTTGAGAGAAGAAGTCATTCACTTGGCGTGCCAAGGATCTTGAGAGAATCTTGACCTGCCAACTTCCAGCAGCCTTTGCTCGTTCTTCGCTCAGACGCTTTCCGAAGACTCACTCGCCACAGCACCGCGCACAAGGTCTTCCGAAGTGGCAAGTGACTCCATGAGATGCACTCGCTGGCCAATATGTGAAAAAGCACGCCAGCGGTTGTCTTGCAACGGGCGGCAAGTGCGCACTGGCTGCCACTTCCTCTTCCTTCTCTCCCCTACTCCCATCTGGATTTGATTCCAACTTGGTTCAAGATGCGGGAAGCAGTTGTCTGTAGGTGCGCCTGACGAGACTCACACCACAGTCAAGCAGCGCCGCTTCACTTCCTTGGATTCCTTCCGACATGCGTCAGACGACATGGCACGTTCTGGTGATCATCGCGGTATTTACAGGCGTGAGCTTGTACATACTGCTGACGTCTGCACACGACACGCTCCGCCTCATTGCCACATTCGACGCAGATACAGATGAAGTCTACAAATGGACCACCACGACGTCATTTGGCCAAGTCAGCGAGGAAGACGCCGCCAACGCAACCATTGAGGTGCTGTGCCGCTTCCCAGAGAAAAGCTCCGAGAGATCCAACCAGTACTCAAGACTGGTCATGGTGCCTTGAATCGCGTCCGGCCACAGCTCAAGAGCTCTGCAGCCTGTCTTGCCAATCTTCTGATCTTCTCCGACCTGGACGAACGTATCGAGGGTCGGCCGGTATTCGACACGATTGGGGACACCCCGAGCCAGCTATTAGAAAGCGACGATCAGACGCTTCCGTACCGCCACCTCAAAGGCCTCGCGGCAAACGGCTCCCTCAAGGACGCCGACATGACTGCTGTACAAGGCTGGGAAACCGACAAGTTCAAGTTCTTGCCTGACATCAGTCGCGCGTGGCAGATCAATCCTGAGCGTCAATGGTACGTCTTCTTTGAAGGCGACACTTTCGTGATCTGGGACACTGTTTTCCGACTTCTCGAGAACTTTGACGCAGATGTGCCGCACTACTTCGGCTCTCCATCTCCAGGAAGAGACGGCACTTGGTTTGCGAATGGCGGGCCTGGGTTCATCCTGTCGCGAGGCGCTATGCGCAAGCTCGTCAAGGATGACTACGATGTACAGACGGGTAAATATCTGGGCTCGAAGCTGTCGGAGCGGCATTGGCACGAGACACTCGTCAACTGCTGCGGAGATAGCATCGCTGGCTGGGCGGCGTGGGAGGTAGAGGTGAAACTGGAAGGACTGTGGCCAATGTTCAATCCCCATCCACCTCACGGCGTGCCATTCTCAGACTTGTACTGGTGCCAGCCAGTGCTCAGTATGCACAAGCCAATAGACGATGACATGACCAAGTTCTGGCGATGGGAATGGCAGAACAGGGCCGTCGACCGACCACTCCTGTACCGCGACATCGCCATGTCGTACTACAGCAAATTCCAGCTCACCCAGCGTGCAGACTGGGACAATGGTGAATGGGACGGCTTTGACCCACCAGAAACGTCTCACGAGCCGCACTCCTCCCCATCCAACTGCCACAAAGCTTGCCAAGAGCACGAGCGCTGTTTCCAATGGACCTACCATCTCCGCCGCTGCCACTTTGTTCGCTCATTCCGCCTCGGCCGCGCAAAGCCACCTCGACTGCAAACAGCTGCTGATGTGGTGGAAGATTGGTCGTTGGATGATAGGCGGTTTACTGCGGGCTGGGACACAGTCAAGATTAAAAAGTGGATAGACCAGAGACCGTGCAGTCAAGTCCAGTGGCCGAAACCGAGTACGGAGCGGATATTTTAGAGGCTGCTATGACTTGTACTTTGTATTACCAGAGTGAGATTGATGATGAAGTTCTTCTTGCAGATGATTGCAAATGATTCAGAGTGAGTGGGTTACTGCGTGTATGGATCGACGAGTAAAGGTCTCGACTTTGTGAATGCAAGATGATCATAGAAGCATCTCAATCGTTGAATTTCTTCCTGGATTGCTGGTGTTTCTTGCTGTCGGTGCACACTCAGCAAGGACCTTGACCTGCCTACAATTCATATAATTGTCGCCAGCGGAAGGTGATCTGGAAGATGAAACTCAACACTGTATCATCTCCTTCTCCGCCACGCTCTTCTTCTCTTCTGGATGTTTGGTCTCAAGGCACCTACATCCAATGCGCACCGTCCATTTCTCAGCCAGTCCTGCGACTCGCGAGAGCTGACACTTCCTCTACCCCAATGCAGCTTGTATCCTTTCTGCCCCATCTCTCCCAGTCTTGCATTCATTCCCTCGTACAGCAAGTGTCATTTCAACAGAAAGTTCATGCTGCAACAACTCATTCCTTGCTCCCGCCCATCACAACCTGCACGAGCAAGAATAGGCCGATAGCCCACCAGTATCTATTCCGCCCTGGTCAGTAAAAGGTCCCAACATGATGGAATTGAGAAGAGAAGATAGCAAGAGAAAAAGAAGTGACTCACTTTTGCAAAAAGCTCTTCTCGACCTCCTTCTCCTCGACCTCCCCATCGGCCGACACGACCACGGGTCGATTCAGCGCGACTTTGGGCCCAGCCTGCAGCGGCACGACTTCCACATTCAAGTCTCGCACGGTATCTGTCCCTTGCCCTTGACTCACTGGCTCCGTGCCCGTTTTGAAGCCAAGATGGTACAGGGTGCCGTCTGGTCGGACATGGAGTTGGAGTCTCTTTGACTTCGAAGTCGCAAGGTTGGACGCGGAAGTCGCGATGGCGGAGTAGTGGCCTGAGGGGCGGTAGAAGCCGATGCGGATGATTTCGTCGTTGCTGTTGGAGGAGGAGGAGGGAGAGGACAAAGAAGGCGGAGTGTAGCTTTTAATGGATGCGTTGGTTGCGGTGTAGACGACTGTAGCTAGAGGTTGTGGTTTGTCGGACGCGAGGGGCCAGGCGAAGATTTGGACTTGGCGGTCTTGTTGGACGGCGGCGGCGAGGGAGACGAGGAAGGTCAGCGCGATGCTGAGGAGGGCCGAGGGATGCATCTTGTCAGGACGATGGCTCGTGTTCTATGCCTAGTTATTGTACATAGCACTGTCTCCAAGCGGTCGCCGGAGTGCCAAGGCGGAAGTGCTTCACTCGGTCGTTGTTCTCCCGCATTGTTATCATCAGACATCAGACATTGGACAGACTGCTCATATTGTCATTGCACTCCTGCTAACATCAGATACGGATACTATTACTGCTACTCTTGCCATCACAACGAGTCCACCACTCAGCAACGAGTACATCCAATACTACTTCTGCTGTACAGCCTGTACTTCCCTTCCAATCCCCAGAGAAACATGTCCCCGCGTCTCCACTATGATGTAGCTGCTCTCACTGCTGTGTTGCCTCACCGAGTCGACCAGGACAGGGTCTTTTTTAGGACGATGGACAATTCAACAAAACTCGTCCAGTCGACTCTGCTTCTTCTCCTCCTCCTTCTCTCCATCGCTCCTCCCCTCCACTCCTTTCTTCTATTATACCACCACCACCTCTTGATTCACCATGTCAGCTCCCGGCGGCCTCCCCTACCGCCAGCCCTCGCGGCAGCAGTCGCGCCAGATGTCGGTCGACCCGCACAACGAACTGCGTCCCGAGCTCAACCACTACATTGGCATTGATGTGGGCACCGGCAGTGCGCGTGCCTGCATCATGAACGACCGCGGCGACATTGTCGGTCTGGCCAGCGAGAATATTGGCCTGTGGCAGCCCGAGACTGGATACTATGTGTGTACCTTTCGCTTGCTCACGAACAATATCCGCTCCTTCCTCGTCTCCTCCTTCCTCGTCTCTCCTAACACGGACGGCAGGAACAATCGACGACCAACATCTGGAAATGCATCTGCAACTCCATCCAACGCGCCATGTCGCAGCACAACATCGACCCCAGCACCATCCGCGGCATTGGCTTCGATGCCACCTGCTCGCTCACTGTCTTCGATCGCGAGACCGACGAGCCCATTGCTGTTACCGGCCCCAAGTTTGACAATGCCGACGGCAATGACCGCAACGTCATCCTCTGGCTCGACCACCGTCCTGTCGAGGAAACGAAGAAGATCAACGCCACCGACCACAACCTGCTGCGATATGTCGGCGGACAGATGAGCATCGAAATGGAGATCCCCAAGGTGTTGTGGCTGAAGAACAACATGCCCAAGGAGCTGTTTGAGCGCTGCAAGTTCTACGATCTCGGCGACGCTCTCACCCACATGGCCACCGGCAGTGAGGCCCGCAGCTTCTGCTCCGTCGTCTGCAAGCAGGGCTTCGTTCCAGTCGGCGTGGACGGCAGTGTCAAGGGCTGGCAGGAGGATTTCCTCACCCAGATCGGCCTGCCCGAGCTGTGCGAGGACAACTTCAAGCGCATGGGAGGCGTCAACGGGGTGGTACAACCTTTCCAGTTCGTTTTCTGACAAAAACACTCCGCTGACCACTGTGTAGAACGGCCAATACCTGACCGCCGGCGAGCTCGTCGGCACGCTCTCCGAAAAGGCCGCCTCCGAGATGGGCCTCCCCGCAGGCATTGCCATTGGCAGCGGTGTCATCGATGCTTACGCCGGCTGGATCGGCACGGTCGGAGCCAAGGTCAACCTCAAGGGCGACAGCCTCGATAGCAGCAAGCCCAAGAACGATGTCTCTCAGGCTTTCACCCGTCTCGCAGCCGTCGCTGGTACCTCGACCTGCCATTTGGCCATGTCGGAGAAGCCCGTCTTCGTCAACGGCGTGTGGGGACCGTACCGAGACGTCCTCATCCCCGACTACTGGTTGGCCGAGGGTGGCCAGTCCGCCACCGGTGAGCTGTTGAAGCACGTCGTCGAAACGCACCCGGCCTTTCAAGAGGCCATGTCTCTGGCCGAGTCGTTCAACACAAACATCTACGACTACCTTAATGAACACCTCCACGAGATGCAGGAGAAGGTGGGCGCACCAGCAATCTCCTACTTGGGGCGCCATTTCTTCTTCTACGGCGATCTGTTCGGCAACCGCTCACCCGTCGCCGACCCCGACATGAAGGGTTCCGTCATTGGTCTGTCCAACGACAAGAGCATCGACGGTCTCGCCCTGTACTACTACGGCACCATGGAGTTCATCGCCCTCCAGACCCACCAGATCATTGAGCAGATGAACGAGGCCGGCCATGTCATCTCTTCCATTTTCATGTCGGGCTCGCAATGCCAGAACCCCGTCCTCATGTCCCTCATGGCCACTGCCTGTGACATGCCCGTCCTCATTCCACGATACGTCCACGCCGCCGTTGTGCACGGCGCCGCCATGCTGGGTGTCAAGGCTGCATCCACCGACAAGGACGGCAAGAGCGAGCCGTTGTGGGACATCATGGACCGCATGAGCAAGCCTGGTAAAGCCGTGTACCCCAACAAGGATGCGAGCGAGAAGAAGCTGCTTCAGGCAAAGTACAAGGTCTTCCTGAAGCAGTGCGCCGAGCAGCGGGCGTACCGCGACGAAATCGACGCAGCAATCTCGGGCTGGAAGGCGTAGATGTGGTAAATGAACAAGACGCGGATAGATGAAAAGCGTTGGCACAAATCGTGCATAGATATAGAACTCGAGATAGACGAGGGCTACGAGATCCATGTGTTGAGTAGGAATTTACGGAATGAAGAAAACGATCAAAGACAGATCTATCTCGCTCGACATTTGTTGTCTGTGTTGATTATAATAGACTATAGACTATAGGCTCATAAGGACAAAGTATGGAGAGCATGTACATTGTTTGTTGACCATACCATTCCATCGACCACGTAATCTGTGGTCTATCCGTCTATCATGCGCGCGCAATGCAGCAGCTTCACTTTATGCACTCAGAGTCCTTTGTACACCGCCTCATTCATCATCTCCTCACTCATCACTCATCGTCTCCTCACTCATCACTCATCACTCATCACCCATCACTCATCACCCATCACCTCACCACTAGGACCATGGCCATCTCGGATAACGCACACAAAAGAAAGGTAGTAGAGTTCAGCTGACTACCTCCTCTCCTCCACCCTCGTAGGAGCCCAATTCTTCAACCACACCCTCGCAGCATCCAGATCGCCATTCGCGGCCTCCAAGGCTCCAACACACCACTCGAAACTGAATCCACCGCCACGTTTCCCCGGTATCTTCTCCTCCTCCTCCTCGGCAGCAAGTAGGGTAGCGAGGTTGCGTCTCTTCTGACTCGCTTCGTCGACGCAGAAATGCAGAGGCGTTGGGGTCGATGAAGGGGAGAGACTGTTCAGAAAAGGCCGGATCATCGGTAGTGCATCCTTTGTCGTGATGTTCGTGTGTTTCAACTCTAGATTCTTGCGTCCGGATTTGCAGAATTCATTCTTGCACCATGTTCTCCCGCAGCCTGTGAGAAGCTGCTGGAGATAGCGTCGTTCGACGCGGCGGCGGAGTGCTTTGTTCTCTGGGTCGTGGAGGCTGACGTATAGCGGTCCGAAGCACACGCTGCAGAGGCCGACATCGTTCCCAGGACCCTGGCCCATTCGTGTGCCGGCTCGCGTGTCGCCAGTCTTGGAGCATGTGTCGAGCGTGCGGCCGCAGTTGATATTGCGGCAGGGAATGGGTGCTGGGCGGTTGTGGCGGTCGAGGTCGTGGTTCTTGAGGTGGATTTCCATGTCACGGAGACGCACAATCTTCTGACAGAGATGACATTCTGTCGTTCGGGCGCCGTCGGCGAGTTCGTGGACAGTCATTCCCGAGAGGAGAGCTTCGGCGTTGGGCACATCTGGGTCGCCTTCCTGAGGCACTTCCAGGTGACAGAAGCGGCAGAGGATCAGCTTTCCAGGGCAAGTCGTGGTTCGATGATGGGCGAGGGCGGGCAAGTTGTGAAATGTCTCGGCTGTGCTGCACTCATTGCATCGCAGCACTTCAGCGGGATGGACGACCGTCTCGTGCTGCATCCGTGATGAAGGCGTGTTGCCGAATGAGGAGTCGTGAGGGCAGTGCCAGTGCATCTCGAATGCCGGTGACCGTTTCTGGAACACTTGACCGCATCCCTTGGGACATAACAAGTTGTTTCTCAGACAAAAGTTCTCGTGCAACATCATTCGTGCGTGAGGCACCCACTGCCTGCAGTTCTTGCACCGCACCTCCCCTTCATTCGGTGGCACGTCTGCATCATCTTCTGTCAGATCGATTGCCCCAGCAGAAACATCTGCGTGCTTGACTCGAAGTGCGAAGTGGCGGGGCTGAGGAGCACGAGCGTCCTGGTTGTCGGGGGCAAACGCCCACACCGTTACCTGCAACGCGTCCGCATGCTCCAGTTCGGCATTGGTCGGCTCAAGACGTATGCGCTTACTGGGTCTTGCTTCAAGATCGGCAAACACATGCTCGTCGATGCGCGGCTTCGCTCGTTGTGTTGCGGAAGATGGACTGATTAGCAAGTTGACGTCCTCTTCCTCGTCTTCGGCGTCAAGCTCAAATTCCAATGCCAACGCTCGGTTCCATGACGGAAGCGTATAGTCGACATACTCGCCAGGGAGAACTTGCCCATGCTCCTCCTTGAATAGGTCCAGCTCGCCGCCTGGTGAACTGCCATGCTCAGTGCCGGGCTGCTTTGCCATCTTCGCTGCGATCCGCTTCATCGTTTCCCGTGCCTGCTCTTCATTCAGCGCTTCGATATCCACCTCCAAATCCGTATCGACGATGCATATGCCGTCCACATCAGGCTTGAAGCCGTCGACCAGAAACCTGAACTCCTCCTTCTTGCCCCGCCCGCCCGGCACTTTCAGGACCTCGCCATTGGTCATGGTTGTGTAGTTTGCCCGTAAGTGCTGTTCCAGCAGGGCTTTCCAGTCGTCGGGATCGTAGCCGGGCTCCAGTGGCCGGAGCTTGACGAACGTGCCTTTGGGCAATGGTCGCGCATGAACCGTAATCGCGGGGTTTTCATGGCCATTCGTGACGGCCCCTTCTGCACTGTCCACTTCCATACCATCTTCTTGCCGCGCCAGATCCTCAGCATTGATGCCGAGAGTCTCCAGCAGGACTGGACTCAGCACGGCCTCGCCCTCTTCCGCCGAGAACTCTCGGATGCCAGCATACACCACACGGCCGTTGCCGGGATTGACGAGACGGAACGTCAGCGGATGAGGAAGCTGCTGGCGTTGATCCTGGTACTGCGATTCGGCCTGGCGGTATGCGGAAAAGGACGACGAGTTGTAGGGATCATACTGCGGCAGATCTCGCCTCGCGGTCTCGGCGGCGGCGCTAGACGAAGCGCTCAACAACTGCTCCAGCGCCGACGGAGGGAGCAGGATCTTGTCGCCGGACAGTCTCTGGCCAGGAGTCGGCGCCGAAACAGCATACTGCGCCGACCACTTGAGGGCAGGCGGGGGCGACTCGGTCATGGCGGCGTGGACGGCGGTTCGGCGTGGTGAGCAAGTCGCAGTGGGAGGACCATCGACGGCGGGAAGACGTTGGTTCTGCTTGAATCAGCACAATCCTCGGTTTCTGCTCTGGAAAATAGTCATACTGACCTACAGAGGCGAGAGCATTCGTTGCTTCCAGAAGATCGCTGACACATGAAAAGCGCCAAGGCCGCCGATCCTCACTTACAAAGCCGCGCTCGTCATCCCTTCTCGCTCGTCTCTTCCCTCTCATACCTTCACTAATCATCTCCATCAACTATTTCTTGTCACGTCTCGTTCTACCTTACAGACAACACTTCATCCTCGACAAGGAGACATTGAACGCAAACGCGGCTGATGCTTGCCCAGATGTCCTTTCTGCTTCAAAACAGAGCGAAATCGGGGAACTGTCTTACAGCGAAGTGTGATGGTATACACAGCGAGAGAGGCGAATTACAGTGTCGTGATGCTCAAGTTGCACCCGCGGCCTCTGACTGAGAGCGATGCGAACACAGGTGTATGCTCCTCAAGGTTTTATGTATTCTAGTCCTACCCCACGGCCAGGCTATTGTCAAGCCAGGCTATTGTCAAGCCAGGCAATTGTCAAGCTTCAAGTCAATTGCCTGGGGACGTGGGCGCTCCAGAGCTCCCTTCGCTACCCTATCTGGCCAGCGTTCCTTCATGGGTAGCATCTGATGAATGATCAAGTATCACCTTTGCGGTGGTATGCACTACCTGATCATTAGCAACTTCCTCCGTACTAGCACCTCGATGGCCACCACGAGTGGCGTTCTCTTGGACCGATCTTTTTTGTGGATAACAATGCACACTTGAATCTCGCTTCGACGCTGTGCACGATGTGAATGGCCAGAGTGCGAGGTGGTGTTATGCGATTATACGGTTTAGGGGTTCACCAGGGTTGCATACGCCAAGCTTGTGCCGTTCTAGAACATACCTAAGTACTGTACAACTTCCGGGCACAGTGGTAATGACAACCTGCGGCATACAGACTCTTCACACTCATGCTCACGTCAACTTGAGCAGCGCTGTGTAGGGTTCACTATGGGCTCGTCCTCCCAGGCACATCATCAAGTAGGTCTATCGCTCGACATTTCTGTGGTCTTCTGTGTCACTCACTCACGAAATGCAGCACTGCCACTCATCCAAAGTAGTGGCGCCAGATGGTCTATCGATGGTGCGGTCAATGCACAATATTTACTGTGCCATTTACGGCTTGAACCACGCCTTTACGGTGGTGCAACTGTCTGGGGTCTCGCCACATGAAACATCGGGTTCTAGCATGGCTTGGCCCCACAATCGGCTAACAAGTGTGAGGTTTAGGGCTGGAGCTAAGTCCGACCAAGGCTGACGAGCATGCTGGTCTCATGGTTATACCGTGGCCCGTCAGGCTTTAACCACTAGACGCACGTTGGCGAACACCGTCGATACTTCTCTTCGATTCATCCGGCTCATGCAAGCAAGCGAGCACGCCGCACGTGGTGTCCCTGATGCGCACTGAGTTCACCCGACTACAATACTGTATTGTACCTCACTCGCATGTCGTGACTTATCTGGACTCATCTTTGGGGCAAGCACTTTCGAGCACAGACTGTGCCGCGTTCTCCATAGATCTTGGCCATGGCGGAACGGGATACGATTCTGCAGTCAAGACCAAGGCAGCCACGAAAAGTTGCACGGCGTTTTCTTGACCAGTTCGTGTGCCTTCATTGCCTCTCATTATTCCGTTGCTGCTCGAGGGCTGCTATGGCTTCGGCGTCTTCGTGTGCGACAGCGACAGCACGAACGTGTGCTATCAGGCCCATCACCGGCAACGCGACGGGTCCTCCGTGTAGCTGTAGTTCTAGCCCGGGCAATCACAATGGTGAGACAAGCCGGTAGACCGGATTTCTTAGCTGCAATGGCAGCACCCCACATTCAGTCTGAGGCTCCGTGGTCCAGGCTGCTGGCAGTTCTGCGTATATATTCGTCCGAGGGCTGTGGAGGTTTCAGCAATTCAACCCATCTAATACAGACTTTCGAATACCATCACAACATCCGCAATGCGCTTCACGGACGTCGTCATCGCCCTCGCGGCTGTGGCTGTTTGCAGTGGCAAGAAGGGCGCCAATTACAAGAACTGCAAGTGCGCAGATTCGAATGGCGTAAGTATACATATATGCGTGATTATCCATCATTGCACGAGGAATATGCCGAAATTGCCGTGCTGACATTGGTGTCTTTTCAGGTACAAGCCAACTGGGCAACATATGGGGCTTGCCAGCAATACAAGGACGACCCCAACCTTCAAGGACAGGTCAAGTACTCTGATGATCCGAAGGATCACAATTCTTGTGTTCCGGACACATCCGTGGGTGATGGCACTCTCCCTGTAAGACTGCACCTCGCGCCCCATCATACATACCTGCTAACAGAGTGGTCGCCAGAACAACGAAATATTCGGTCTCAAGTGTTACAGATTGGACGAAAGTCTCGGGCAGTACTGCTGGAACAAGGACGGGCCATGGAATTGATATAGGTGACCTGCGAGCCGGAAGCTCCTCCTGGACTGCACGATAGTCCCTTTGCAACGCTGTGCAAGAGTTGAGTGCATAATGATGGATGATGACGATCACAATTACTTTAGCTAGTTCTGATAGACCACAGTTCACACAGATTTCAAAACAGAGTCGACAAGCGCATCGCGTAGAATGATGTGCAGAGACACGATCGACGACGCGTCTACGAGACAAACTTCGCGCGCCGTGTATCCTGCATAGTTCTATAACTGATGACGTTTCCGAGTATGTTCACAAGGTGAGGTCAAAGGTGACTCACAATTTGAAACACTTTGGAAGAATTCGACATGTTGTGGCTGCAGAGGACGCGATGCAGCATTGAAGTCTGTACCCAGCGAGACCCAATCAGATCTAGAATGCCTGCCAAGAGTTGCTACGCGCTCTTGGACGCGCTGACTTCCTTTCCTTAACCGCCCACCACAACAGCTCGACTACCGATGCACCAAGCAGTGGATCTCTGCAGACTGCTGCACTTTACGGAACACGGGCAGGTGGAGATGTTTCATCTTGCTAGCCGCCCTTCCACGCGTTTGCTTGAGAGCCAAAGTTAGCAGCAGGCCTCAGTTGTCCTTTATGGACTCCACGATGACATTGGAGCATATGGCTGAAGCAGCAGAATGCGCTCTCGCGTCGCCCAAGCAGATCAACGCCCAAGCTCGAGACCACCGGAAAGCTCTGGATCGGGGAGTCAGCCATCTACTGCAGTCTGCAGTGCTTCATCAGAGCCAGCATGGCCCACAGCAGTATACACGGCTTGAGCACGGACATCTTCGAGGCTCGTTTCAGGCCTGCCAAAATGACGCTACGCATCTGCGGCCCATGTATGTGGCCGGACTACTCGGTATGGATCGACCTCTGCGCGTTGGGCGTGCATATAGGAATCAGCTTACCCGCGCGCCTTGTTGCTTTTCTTTCTCTCCGACAAGAATCACCAACTGTTCGACTGCGCTGCTGAAGTTTGTGACGAGCTCGACGAGTCTCCTTGTGTGTGTCTCTTTCCTTTGTGCGACTTGTTGTTGGCATTCGTTCGGAGCTGGTCTCCTGCCCTTGCTAGTCTACCATACTACTGTCTAATCACGGTTCATTCTACATCGGCTCTGGCAGCCGCATTACATTCGGGAATGGACTTTCAACAACTTACGCCACCGGCAGAGGTTGGCATCTGTGACTATCAAGACTTGCAATGCCCCGGCGGCAGTGCGAGCACAAACAGTACCTTCTTCCAGCAGGACTGGTCGCCACAGACGACCCTCACTGCGGACACCACTCCACCTCGATCACCCAGGATTCTTCGAGAAGATGGATCAAGACTCTTACCGAAACCACGTTTTCAAGACCAGCTCATCGAGCCAAGCTTTCGCCACTCTTCAGCATTTCACTCGCACAATCGGACGTACTCCTTGCCTGTCAACGCGCTCGCAGGAACGTTTGGCCCTGCTCTGCCACAACATGCAGTAGACCGGAGATCGCCAAGCCCATACGCTCATGCTCGGTCGACCTCATTTGCACCACGGCAGTCAGCATCACCCGCTCCATCAGAGCAACATGCGGGTCTCGGCCGACCCTCGATGAGCAACATGCGATCGGTGTCCTCTGCCCACATCTCCAACGTGCGGTCACACTCGCGCAATGTCTCGTCCAGCAGCATTGATGCCGCCATGCTGAGCCGATACGGCTACCCGACCTACCGACAGAGTCCCAACAGTCAGCATGTGCCCGTTGCGATGCCAGCCTCTCGACCACCGACTGCGATGAGCTTCCTGGCGCCCATCGCCACGCCAAGTGGGCACATGCAGTCATACCCGAGTCATCGTCGGACTGCCAGTCCGTCCGCTCGACCATCACGATTGTCTGTTGAGGCGGACGCGCCAGTAGAGTCCGATCTCCCCAGTCCAACATCCACGGTCATGGACTACCTGACGCAACCGAACCCAGCGCCATCGCTGATCAAGAAGATCTCCAAGGCCGAAACAAGCCAAGTCAGCCATTTCTGGTTCGATATCCGCAACCTCAAGTCGTGGTCTGACTTTACGGTAGACACCATTTCATCTATACCTGGTCTGCTGGACCTGCTCAATATTGATGTCTCGATGAAAGCGCTTCCCCTGCCGGGACAAGTCAACTTGACACCAGACACGCCTGTACAGCTCGCCGAACTGTGCGCGATGCATCACGCCGTCAAAGTCAACGCAGCTCTCATCGTTGCTCAAGGCGACAAACACATCGCCATGCGAACATTATGCTCCGGCCCCGGCGCTCGCCAACAGCCCGAGTTCGTCGCCAACTACCAATCCGACGGCGAGAAGACCATCTACGGCGACGGCCGCGGCCGCGTAGTCGGCATCGTCAAAGCATACGATCAATGGAACTCTGGGTATAGAAACGGCTCTCCCATTGACAAAATCCGCTACCTCGAACACCTCGCTCACCTCCACCGCTTCATGCGCGAGCACGGCACCCGCTACGGCTTCATCATGACCGAAATCGAACTCGTGTGCGTCCGAGCGGGAGGCCCGCCACAAGCATCCCCTTCTGGCGACAATACCAACAACAACATCCCCCTCTTCGGCTACCTCGAAGTCGCACCCTCCATCCAACTCTCCGCATCCGGCCGCCACGCCAACGGCAGCTTAAAAATGACTGCTGGTCTGGCGCTATGGTATCTCCACATGCTCGCCAAAGAGCAGCCGTTCCCAGGCCAATTCCACTGGAAAGTCGACGTGGGCGGCCCGACGGCGTTGACGAGGCGGCATCATCTCCCGCGCGACGAGTGGATGCCAAAGGTGAATCAGCAGGATAAGCGGGTTTCGAAGCGCGTGAGGGGGTGGATGTGGCCGGATGAGCCGTTGCATAAGAGGGAGTGCGCGAGAGTGGGGAGGAGGAGGTAGGGTCGTAGCTTTTTAGTATGATGATGATTGGGTGGAGTTGTTGTTGTTTCTGCGAGGGAGGGTATATCCCGCACATATGTTAGGAGCGGAGTATTATGGTGTAGGATGATGCTCTTAGCATAACAAGAGGATGGAATCGATGAGAAGCTTGTACAGAGTCGTGTAGATAGGATAAGCCCCGGACTCTAGGCCTTGCTAAAGCCTAATAGCTTGCCGCAATGACTGTGCACAGCACTACAGTAGATCGATCCACAGTAATGAGGTAGAATCGCATGCGATTCCAGACCCTAAGTACGTATAGACTCTAGGTCCAGCCTCCCTCCCGATGTATAGGCAGTGAATAGGCGACTATGACCGTCCAGACCTGCAAAAGTCCAGTAAGCACTAACTTAGCAACGAACGCCTTTCACAACTCCAAATTACCGAGTGTCAGTGGTGTCGTTGCGCCATCTGACCATTGGTTTTTCAGCTATCGTCTATCATCACCTTGTAAGCGCTGCCACTTCCTGGCTTTACTGCTGCTATTAGCTCTGTCGCACATAACCTAGAATTCTGCAATTCCTTCTCCTCCTTCGACTACAACAAAAACGCCTAGAAGTATGCTCGCTATGAATATTTTATCACTTAACCGCTACGCTATGCGTTCTACTACAATTTTAGAGAGAGTGCTGGTCTGTACCGACCTGCCAAGGCGACAACAACGGAAGAATAATTTTGAGACCATGTTATCCCTCGCAATGTATAGTTTCTTAATCGCATACTAATAAATACCTTTCGGCTCTACGCTCCTGGTCTAGATGACCCGTGCGACAACGAGCTTGTACTCAGGAGCCCTGATCCGTGCCAGATTGTGGGCAAGACCCCGGGTCTAATAGTGTGCAAGCCTAGCCGCTGTGATTTTCTCCGCGACGGGTTATGGTTCTTGCTCTGTCGGCTGCTATAGACCATAAGAGTCGGACCCGTCTAGTCTAGTTTTTTTTAATGGCCGGATAAGCGCATCATCTCGTCTCGTCTCGTCTACAACTTCCCCTTCACCAAATTCCCCACCATCTCCCGCCCCGTCACGACCGTCGTCCGCCACAATGTCGGAAAATCCAACGTACTACTAAACGTATCCGCATACCCAAAGCCCAGCATAGGCGGAATCCAGCCCCGCGCATACTCGAGCGCGAAGCAGGACGAGTCCATTTTATACTGCTTCACGTCCCCGCGCTTGAGGTGGTGCACGCTTCCTGCTGGGTAGACTTCAGGCGTGTACGGGTTGCGCGGGTCGTAGGCGAGTTGCGTGCCGTGCAGGATGTGGAAGTAATCGTCGGCGGTGTGCCGGCCTGTGTGGCCTTCGGTGCCGATTGCTGTGCCGAAGATGATGAGGTACTCTGTTATGCCTGAGAGAGAGAAAGTTAGTTTGTGCGGTTTTGGCAGGGAAAGAAACGCAAAAGACGTACTCGCGTGGATGATGTACATTGCACCCATGGCTCCGCCGGCATTATTGAAGATCCACTCTTCCTCGAAATTCAAATGCGGCTTGACGCTGTCGATGGCGGAGAGCTGAGACACGATGCTGGAGACAAGAGCTTGCGTGTTGTTGCCATGTTCTTCAATGGCAGAAAGGGCGATCTTGTGGAGCTGGGCGGGATTGAAGATGTAGAAGCTTTCGAGGTTTGCTTCTAGGATTGTGTAGATGCCATATGCGATTGCGAAGAGGAGGACTGATATGGAAAGCTTTTGAAAGTCCATCTTGTTGTTTGTCTTTTTTGTTGGGCTCTGCCAATGGCTCCGGAGGTCTTGATCTTTGGTGTATTTCAAGGTGGAAGGAGTGGCGCGAAAATGTACGGGAGAGGGAACACCTCAATACACGGGCTCGATTGTTGTGTTGTGCTCAATGTTGTTGCATTCAGATACCATTTTTAACCAATGTCCGAGTTGAGATTGGCAGCGCATCGTACGAGGTTGTCCCTGCCAAGCACTGTCAAGATGTGAAAGTGGATCCCAGATGCTGCACAAAGTTCATCTGACTTGTCCGCAATGTCACCTCCGAAGCACGTCTGCATCTGCTTCATACAGCTGTGCAGTAGTATGACCACTGGATGGTAGCACAAGGATGGAGGCGGCGTAAAAGAGGCGAGGACGTCTAGTAGTGTATGGACAGTGAATTTCAACGGGAGAACAGTAGACAGTACGTCGTGGCATGACTTCTGTTGACATTATCAAAAGCTGTATCATCAATCATGAGTGCATCTCTCGGAGACGGCTCTCTTAACTATTCAAGACCACGCTCGCTCCATGCTGCTCCCAGACTCATCCGCTTCCAAATCAATCCTGCAGGCAATCCCGCCTCACCACAGCTCGCATCCTGACGACACACGAACCCACCTCGCCCTACCCGTCGACTATCGTCCATCAACCTGTCACACGCCGCACCCACAATCCTTCTTCCTCGCCGTAGCCCTCCTTCCTTCGCGCCCGCGCGATTGAGATTCCGATATCCCGCTCCTCCAATCTGATCTCTTCTGATCGGACCCGCAGAATCTCGAGCTGTCGCTTCGCTGCACGAACTTCTGCAAAGGCGACGTCCATAGGACTCGCGTTCTCAATCTTCGCGTTCTCCACGATTGCCTTTTCGATATTCTTACGCTGCAAGATGATGTCCTGCTCCTTTGCAAGCAAGAGCTCAAGGTGTGACAAGGGTCTGGTGGGAGATGCCATGTCTGGTGGGAGGGGCAGCGACTTTTTCGCCGAGCCAGGAGCTTCATCAGTGGCGGAGCGTTGATGTTTGCTGACAACAATGTTGAGCTTTGATTTGACCGAAGCAGGAGAGTCCGAGGACAGGACAGGCGTAGCTGAGCATACTCTGCGTGGTTGTGGATTCCACTCTTCGCGCTCCTGACGCTGGATAGGTCGATGGCGGGAGAGGATGGACTGCACTGGAGGGGCTTTGTACTTTGTAGGGATCACTGCAGGCGGGCTTGGTGGAGGTGACTCTGGACGTGTTTGCGGATTGGGCATGCCAGTGTTGTTTGTACTCCAGCTGAAGCGACTCACAACCGTGTCTTCGCCCAGCCGAGACAAGTGGTGGCCATATCGAGGTGCCTCGGAGTCGAAGGAGCGACCAGTCGAGGGTCGGTCCATGGACGGACGGCTTGCCAGGTCGAACGAGCCCACGCCAGGAGTCTCCGGCCCTCCGTATGTTGTCCAGCTGAAATGACTTCGGTCGCCTCGCGTCATCTCAGTGATACTACCGAAATCTGTGTCGCGCGAAGGTGGCGGACTGGGACTTTGCGTCTGTCTTGGAAGAACATTTTCGGCAAGAGACAAGGAACGCGGCGCAGGCTTTCGCTTAATGTCGATGAGTCTGGGAGCTGGACAAGGCGTCTCAGGTTGCGCATTGGCACGAGTAGGAGCTGAAACCTGGGCCGGACCGCCTTGTCTGCGGACTGCAAAGTCGGCGACATCAGAAATAGGGCTTGGCACATACTCGACAGTCTCCCAATCACTGCCTGGCGGTACGGACTGTTCGAGATCACTGTCCCTCAATGCAGACACGGGCGAGGCATCTGTTGAGCTTGAACTGCCCGCCTCTGGCCAGTGCCTGCGGACTTCGTAAGTATCCCGCGACGATTTGCGAAAGGGCCGCTTGACTGGTGAAGCTGCAGAATTGCCGCTGTGGCTACCCTCTCGAGGCCGACCAAGGCGTGTCATGTCCAGCCTGGAGGGCTTGTGCAGCATGGAACGGACCTGCTGGAAGATGGGCAGTCGCGACTGACGCAGCTGCGGACTTTTGCGAGCGACCTGATGTGAGGCTGCATGCTGGTGTTGTTGGTCCCGCTTCCAGACCTTCAAAGGCGGAACTTCTGGCATGGTCGAGTGGCGGAACGTTGCCTGGTAGTCGTCTTCGCTGTAGACGGACGCCGAGGGCGCGAGAGATTTCCGCCCGGGCTGTTCGACCCACGGGCGGTCCTGCACAATGGAGTATTGGTGCGGCATCATGAGTCTGCGCCTGGTGGCGAAGCTGCAATGTCACGCGCAAGAGTCGGCTTCAGGCCATGTCATACGCGGTGATCTCGCAAATGTCTGGCGTGGTTGTGGGGCGGAAGTGACAGTTTTGACATGCGGAGGAGTGATGTGAAGTACGGAGCAGCTGCAATTAGAACTACCTAGTCACCTACAGTACCTATTATTGACGGTGCATGCGTGCCTGGGTCCACCCGTTGCTGAGCGCCGCGATGATGATAACATTGGAGGACTCGGCGGGCGAACATGTGGCTATGGATGCTTCGTTGTCCAACGTCTCGTCGCCTGAAACACCACCCAGCGGTCGTTTAGAATAGTCGACGAGGACGCCGACGGTCGAGAGGTGAGATGAGACATCTGCCTGGACGAAACAGGCAGTGTTTCAGGCTGCCGCCGAACTTGCACGTGCGGGATGACTTGCACATGCGGGATGATGACAGCAGCTTGGCAGTAAGCTGGCTCTTGCTCTGCTCTGCTTACCTCTTACGGGCGTACCACTTCACGCGCGTTGCTCACTCACATACTCCATATTGACCAACATGGCAGACAGTAAGCTTCCCACGATACCTCTCCTCATCATCACCTCCATCTTCACTCACACCACCACACGATCTGACAAACATGGCAGGTGCAACGGTAGTAGCAGACCCGCCCGTGGGAGGAGTGTACGTTTCATCTCTCATCAGCCTACACTTGGCCCACCTCCCCAAATCTCCCAGCAGCTGACCGTCACATCCCCCAGAGCCACAATCGCAACTCCAATCAACCTGATCCTGCTCTCGCTCTTCATGGTCCTAGTCTACCTGCGCCTCCGCCCCTACACCAAGACCGTCCCGACCCTGCCCGCCGCGCCGCCCCCAACCGTCTTCAAAGTCTTCACGCCCCCCCAACTCGCGCCTTTCAACGGCGTCAACGGCAAACCCATCTACTTCGCCGTCAAAGGCAAAGTCTTCGACGTCTCCTCCGGCCGCAACTTCTACGGCCCAGGGGGCCCATACGAGAATTTCGCGGGCCGGGATGCCTCGCGCGGACTGGCGTGTGGGAGTTTTGATCCGGAGATGTTGACGGAGGATCTGCAGGGCCCGCTGGATAAGCTAGAGGATCTTGGGGGCGAGGAGATGGAGGCGCTGAAAGGCTGGGAGGAGCGGTTCAATGACAAGTATCTTGTGGTGGGTAAGTTGGTGCCTGTTGGGCATCCCGAGGCGGAGCCGGACGAGTAGGCGTGTATACGATGGTGCGGAGTGAAGAGAAGAGACAATAGCCTGCAGCGCTACTTGCTGTCACGATACCACGAAGATCATGAGCATGGCGCGTGACCAGGTAGGTAAATATGAGCTGCGACTCCATGACGGACCGCACTGTATTGAGGCCTTGATCACGGGTTTGAATGGCGACATGAGTGGGAGTGTCAGGCTCTCACGTGTAAACCAGGTGAAGGCAAGCATTCACTCGACTGCCTCGGCGTGATAAGTGTCAGAAGGCACGTTGCCAGTACATAACGTGGAGCGTGGAAACGTGGTATCGGACAAGACAGACATGCGATCGTTGATTCAGCAGCATCAGCCAAGAGGGCATCCAGTCTAAAGTGGCCATCAAGCCATCACGTTGCTCATCTTCTTACCCCCAGCTCATCGGGCGTATGCCCAGCTTCGTGTGCGTTGCAAGGATTAGGACATTTGCGAAACGATACCTGCTCTTCAGGCCCCTGGCTTGAGCTCAATCAGTCCTTGCTTGTCCGGATCCTTGGAAAGCTGACCTGCTTTCTTAACAAGCGCGATGAATTCTGTCGTTCGGGTGCCCACCCTGCTCTTGAACTTGGCCACAAGCGCCTTCATGAGAATGCCTGTAGCGGGAATCGATGCCCGAACTTCGTCGAGTGTCGGGAAGGGTGTGCCACCATTGTTCGGTGTCGTCGTGCCACTAGCAGTTGGTGATCCAGCACGAGAGCCGTTGGGAGTGGCACCCGAGGGTGAACCAGGTGGGCTGTTCTTCAACTTCAGCTTCAGACGACCGGTCTTGGAGGTATCGGTGTCGCTGCCAGAGCCCGAACCACCACCGCGAGAAACCTTGGCCTTCAAGGCGCCGGCGGAAGTGGGCACACGTGCAGCGCTGGGGGCTACGGAGACTGGCCGGCCATTGACGCTCTTCACCTTCTTCCGGCTCGACTCATTTCCACTGAGATCTGAAGCATCAGGCGAACCAGGTCGCTTCAGGTTCGCACCAAGTCGCGTTGGATCACGCTTCTCCACCCGACCAGTTGGCGTGTTGGAACCCTTGGTGGATGTACCAGACTTCTCGCCATTCGAGGCGGCCTGCTTCTTCTCTTCCTCAGCCTTCTTCCGCTCCTCCTCTGCTTCTTCCTCCGAGTCCATAGAGTCACTCGACTCTGCATACGGATCACTGTCCGAGTCGTCGCTGTACTGGCCTTGGTGCTCGCGTTTCCGAAGCTGCTTCCGAAGCTTCTTTTGCTTCTTCTTCTCCGTCAGCCGTTGTAGTTGGTCGCGATGATGCTCGCCTTCCACATCTTGATCCTCGTTCTTTACGCCTGTACCCCCTAGTCCTGCGTCACGCATCTCTAGATAGATTCGGCGCTCGATCTCGTCTCCGTCTTCGCCATCTTCGCCCTGGAATAGCATTCCCTCGTCATCATCCTGGAACTCGTCTTTGACATCAAGATCCAGCATGTCTCGGTCGGCGTCGAAGTCTCCAGAGCTTTCGCGTTTCATGTCATCATCGTCTCGAGCAGCTCGGAGCGCGCGGACGCGTTGCTGTTGAGCCTGTTCACCGGCCTTCTGCGTCCCCAGTGCCCAACGTGACGGCGCGTGCTTCATCATCATAAACTTCTCGACTTGTTCGGAGTCCATGGCATTGACCTTGTTCGTCTGCTGGAACTTGTACCACTTCTCGACCGGGACCATCTCAAACGTGCCGTCGTTACTAACGACTAGCATGATGGTCCTCTCCGAGAGAGCCTCCTCATAACTGCCCACCCACACATTCTTTCCCTCGTAGTCTTCCAGGTGCCACGGCCGTGCCTCCTCGTACCTCAGCTGCGACCGCTTCTGGCGCACTGGATTGCTCTCATCTCTCCCCTCCTCTACCTTTTTCTGCATCTTCTTCTTTTGCGGTCTGTTTGAATCACCGCCCGTCGGCGCAATCAGCTTCTGGTTCTCCTCTCGCTCAGCTTGACGCTCCGCACGACGAGCATTCATCTGCTCGCGCTCCTTGTCCTCCACACCAGATCCCACTTCAGACTGCTCCAGCGACTCCATCTTGTCCCGCGCATATCGTCGATGTAGTCGAGCGGGGCGCGGGAACTGGGTCTGATCGTAGGGGTTGACCTCGATTGGGTGGCCGTTCTTTCCCAGCTTGCTCTGCAGCTTCATTGCATGATAGCGCAGTCCCTGGCTCAGCTGGCTCTTCGTGATCATGATGGGATACTCGTTGTACGTGCTCGGATCGGGCTCGTCGGCAGGCGCGATCGGTGGAGGGATGTGGTTCGTGGTGCCATTGATCGGCTGTTGGTATGAGCCCAGCGGTTGCCCATTGGAGCTTTGTGTCGTTTTTGCCGCAGCGGGCGCAGTGGCTGGCTTCGACCCGGCAGGCGCGGGCTTTCGGATCGGCTTCTTCTTGGAGGAAGTGTTGAAGATGTTGACTGCTGGTCGCTTGCGCACAATCGGCGCTGCGGGACCACCTGTGGTGGGCGTGATCGAGTTGGGGCCGGACGGCGGCGGTGCTGGCGAGTTGCTCATTGCTGATGCGTTGTGCGCGGGCGTCTGTAGCAACTCGCGGATATGGTGCAGTCGAATATCATGCGCGTGTCGCGCACGTAATGGTCGGTGGCGAAGGAGGAATGCGGACGGCCGGAATGGTGGTGGTCGATGTGGAAGGGCGTCTTCTTATTGTTGTTGTCGTCGGCAGCTCATTGTCATTGTCTCCTCTGTTGGAAGCGTGCATCCATGCAGGCCTGACGCGCTGTGAGGACGGCACGTGCAGCGGAAGGCATCCGCAGCCGCCAAGCCGTTCGATTCAGGCTGCCATCAGCTCAGTCGTGGACTTCTCACCACTCCGCCAACCAACAACATCCTCGACCCGCTCAATGGTGGTGGTGCAGGCGCCTGAGACGGTCCGCGACGGCAAGACCGCTGGAGTTGTGGCGGTGGTTTGATGCACTTTTCTTCACCTCGACGGCCGTGAGATGATCAGCCGCGATTACTGCTCATCACCACTTTGCCGTTGCTCGTAAACAGAGCAACGACTATCGGTTGCATCGGAACGAAACAGCACAGCCGCCATGGACGGCAACACCGCGCAGCAAGATGCTGCGAATCTCGAAGATCGTCTCCGCCGCATGATTTTGCTGAACGGATCGGTGCCAGACGATGCACCCATCGACCCCAGACCACGAGTGCGTTTGCCGCCATCAGTGCCACCGGGGTACAGCCATCAGGCTGCCAGACCATCGACCAACGGCAACTTCCAGCATCAACGCCTGATGAGTGGCAGCAGCTCTATCAGCTCCAGCTCGCCATTGAATCATGGCTTTCTCCCGCCCATGACAGAACCACCGTCGGCATTTCAACCGCCCATGGCCAGTCCAAGTCCCCTCATGCACCCTCCAGGCTTTCTTCCGCCTCACTCACGGCACACGTCTGCGCATCATCCTAGTGCGCCATCGCCAGGACCTTTGCCCGGACCAACGCCAGGATTTAATCAGGGCAGAGGCGGTTCTCAGCGAGGCAATGGCAGAGCCGCGGGCGTACCACGGCAGCAGCGCAACCAGCAGATGCAGCTCGACCCTGACGCCTTCCAACGAGGAGGTTCAACGCAAGGCTACCAGCCACGCCCGCAGACTGGCTCACGTAATCTGTATGATCCCAACACCAGACAAGTCCAGTCATCCTTCGTCAGCCGAGACGTTGCTCGGCAGCGGCAGGCAAAATACCTGGATGATGTAGTCGCCAAAGAGGTTCCGAGTGTCGAGATGAGCCAAGCTGAACGGGATGACAAGGAGTCGTTCCGCGTGGCTTTGCAGCGTGTGTGTCACAATGTGTGCATGTCAAACCCAACCCTACCGAATGTGCATCTCGAATGCTTCGGTAGCTTCCAGTCCGGATTTGCCAGCGCTGGCTCAGACATGGATCTTGTCATTGTGGTGCAGGACCAAAACATCACCAGTGCCGTCTTTTCCATGCTTGAGACAGATCTGCCCAGGTTACTCGAGAAGGAGCTGCTACGAGTCGGCTTTGGGGCACGTCTTCTGACGCGCACTCGGGTGCCAATTATCAAGATCTGTCAAGATCCCGGCGACAGTTTGCTTGACAAGCTGCGCGAAGAGCGCGAAAAGTGGGATGCCCTTCCAGACGAGAAGAAGTACCCGCATCTGCACAAAGAAGAGGACGAAGGTGTCGAGGGCGATTTCTCACCAGCTGTGAATGGAGTCCTTCAGGCTGTACAGTCGAATGCCACCAATGGAGGGCCGTCAGGCATCACGCAAGTGACTGTGCCGTCGACCACTACTAACGGGCTGGAAGGAGCCCTTCCTGCACAGAACGCAAGTGGAACGGTTGAGGGGCCGTCGAAGGATGCAAGCGAGCACACAAATGGTCAACAAGCTCTTCAGCAGAGGCGTGAGCAACAGAAATCATGGACAAGAGAGCGCAAAGCCGGTCCGCTCGACTTTCCCAAGGATGGGATTGGCATACAATGCGACATCAATTTCTTCAATCCTCTGGGCCTTCACAACACACAGATGCTGCGGTGCTACTCCAAGTGTGATCCTCGAGTTCGCCCAATTGTACTGACAGTCAAGTCGTTTGCGAAACACCGCAAGATCAACAGTTCTTACTCAGGGACATTATCAAGCTACGGCTATGTTCTCATGGTGCTGCACTACCTGGTCAATGTTGCTCAGCCGCCTGTCCTGCCAAATCTTCAGCTGCCTTGGCGACCGCATGCGAACTGCGCACCACCCGGATACACACGAGCGGAAGTAGACGGCTGGGTTGTTGATTTCTGGCGAAATGAGCAGGAAATCGAGGCCGCCTTGCGCAACGGGATGATGAGCTCCAATCGTGAGTCCATCGGCTCGTTGCTTGCTGGCTTCTTTCAGTATTACTCTTCCATGGGTAATGGGCCTCAATTCCGTTGGACGCAGCAGGTGCTGTCCCTGCGAACGCCAGGTGGTATACTGACGAAGGAATACAAAGGCTGGGTAAAGGCAACCACAGAGGAAGGCGAGGGCAAGAAGATCCAGCATCGCTACCTTTTCTGCATCGAAGATCCCTTCGAGCTCAACCACAATGTGGCCAGGACTGTGACGCACAATGGCATCGTCGCCATTCGAGACGAATTCCGTCGTGCGTACCGCATCCTCATGAGCGTGGCACAGGGTCTACACAATGTACCATCCTCAGACGGATATCTTTTTGACCAGTTGCACGAGACCGATGACGACGAGCCGGAGACTGAAAAACACAACGTGGAGAGCTTGGGTGCCAACAAGATCGCGCGCACCGAAGAGGAGGAATTCGCAAATCAGAAGAAGAAGCGTCACGGTTCGCGAGGCAAGCGAGGGAAGAACGGGGAGGACAGCGGCGACGGGCTCCAACAGCCACGCAAGGAAAGCCTGACAAGACCCCTATCCAAGCAGCTCGACGTGGCTGATCAACACGCCTTCCCGACACTTGGCGCAGCAAAGACCTCATCGCGGCGCAAGAAGAGCACCAGTGGTGGAGTCAAGCACAGCAACTTCCATGAGATCTCCGGTGATCAAGCGGCGGAGTATCTCGAGGAGTTTCGCCGTAAGAAGGCGGAGGAACAGGCAGAGAGCACCGCTTATGGAGCCGCAGAGGCCGTGCTCAATGGCCTCGACTGAGAGGATACAGTATGTTCGAATGAATACTGAAGGATGGCTACAATGTCCGGTGGATTCCATGCGCACTCTAGCAAATGATGAGGGACGTCTGCTCAGACGCATGAGAGCAGCTCGGCACAGTATTGGCAGCACCCTTGATATGCATCAAAAGAGCCGCTCTTCGGTGGCAACACAGGACTTGGCCGTAAGCAAGCGCATTTCAGAAATCAAGCTTACTCTGCGCAGGAACTCGTCCATATCGTCACCCTGCCATGTTTCCACTGTCGATCACTCCCGCTTCAGGCCGCCATCGGTCTAAGCGTAAGAGAGTACACATCACTTCACAAGATACCGGATAAGAGGGATGTGCACCCACATTCACCATGCTCGGCAACACGCAATGTGCAGCAATCGTACTTGTGCACTGTATTTCACATGGACACCACGCTGGTGTCGCGTGCCGCTCTCTGCCAAAGTGGTCGCTCGCCCCATACTGATGTGGAAGGCAACAGAAGCCACCAGACTGGAAGAGGCAGGCACGAAGGCGTAGTATCATCTTGGCATAATGCCAAGATCTCCAAGCAGAGTGATTTGCTATCGTGACTTGCATTTCGTTTCATGGGATAACCTCCTGACCTTTCACTTCCAATAGTACGTGCATGTCTGGGTTACATCTACGTATCTTGGACTCCTGAGGGTTCGTGCCAGCAATATGCCAAGGACACTAAATTGATCTGCCTTCATCGCGAACGTCTCTTGTACTAGCCGCACCACTCAGGGCGATAGGATGGATTCCAGAGGACTCCTCCTGTTGGAAGCGATAAGTTGACATTCGAGGACAAGACGCACGATTCTACTGACAAGACGTAGTTCCACGGCGTTATTCTAGCTTAGCACATAAAAAGAAGTACAGACACATGCTACAATATCAGAGCAGCAACATGACCTTCTCAGAAACGAGCCCTCGGAACATTGGTCCCTGGATACATCCTGCGACATACATACAAGCCTTAGTGGCGGCTGCTGCCAAGCAGTCGAGCAATGCGTAGCGGTTGTGCACATCCACGGCAGCTTCCATCTCTATGCTAGCAGCATGTCGCGATCAACTCTTTCCAATCTCGTCTATGCACCAACTGCGGTTGCTTGCGTTCAGAAAGTTGAGGGGTCGAAGATAAGAGAAAATATGCCAAGGCCATTTACCCGTCTGACGGCTGGACTCTCAGTAACGACGACGTGGCAGGAGGGTTGAAGAGACATATATATGGTCCATTCAGGTTCTTGGGCAATGCCGAACCATCGTACTGACCTACTCCGATTTACAGCCCCACAGTCACCCATTCCGCCGGCATGAGGACTTCACAGGTTGCAGTCCTTTCGGGCTTGGTCCTTGGATCTCTCTCCCATCCTTTCCACGACTCGCCAGCTTTTGAGACCCATACCCACCCACTGTCCAAGCGACAAGCCGCTGATACTCTCGAGCGCTTTCGACCTCAGCAGCGTGCTACTTACGTAGCTGAGGACGGGCAGCCTGCTGCCAGAGTTGCTGCTGGCGGAGGCAGCCCAGTTGAGGCAGCTGAAGCTCATGTTCGAAGCGTCTACCCAGAGGCCACATTCCGCAGGATCGACGACAGCCACACGTCCAACAACGGCATCACACATGTCTACTTCAAGCAGACGCTGAACGGGCTCGACATTGATGATGCGGATTTCAATGTGAACGTGTGTGAACAAAATGTGCAGTGTCATCATCATCAATTTGATACTGACAGATTCCCAGGTCCGTGCTGATGGCACCATCTTCTCCTACGGAGATTCTTTCTACACTGGACCAATGCCAGAGGCCGCACCAGCACCGGCCGAAGTTATCGAGCCACAGCCTGTGCTCGAGACTGTCGTTGATACCCTTGCACTCGCCATCGAGCCTGCATCTGCTGATATCGTGGTCGAGGAGACGGCCAGATCATTTACCGTCCAGGGTCTCGGCGATGCCGTTGAAGCCCCTCCAGCGGGACAGCTTGTCTACTACCGCACTGCGGGAGGCGACTTGGTCTCTGCCTGGCGACTCGAGACTGACGTTGGCGACTCTTGGCTGACGACCTACGTTGGCGCCGAGAATGACAACAGCGTCCTGGCTGTGACGGACTATGTCGCAGACGTCGAGTCTTACCAAGTCTTTGAGTGGCCACAGAACGACCCAAGAGGCAACAGGCGTACTATTGAGACCCTTCCTCGTGATCAAAGAGCCAGCCGACTTGGATGGCACCAGGACGCCAGCACGACGTTCCAAGAGACCCGAGGCAACAACGCCATTGCTCAGCCAAACACTGACGGCGATGCCGTGCACATCGACGAGCCACGCCCTCAGGGTGGCAGACTCAACCGCTACCGCGCCGAATTCGACGAACGTCTCGAGCCCGCGCAGTACATCAACGCCTCCGTCATCCAGCTCTTCTACACGTCCAACTACTACCACGACGTCCTCTACGTCCTCGGTTTCAACGAAGGCGCCGGCAACTTCCAAACCGACAACTTTGGCCGTGGCGGGCGAAGCGACGACTCGGTCATCCTCAACACTCAAGACGGCTCTGGAATCAACAACGCCAACTTTGGCACTCCGCCCGACGGACAACAACCCCGCATGCGCATGTACCGCTTCAACCAGTCTGTCCCCAACCGTGACTCCTCCTTCGAAGCCGGCATCGTCATCCACGAGTTCACCCACGGTCTCACCAACCGCCTGACCGGCGGCCCCGCCAACTCCCGCTGCCTCACGGCCCTCGAATCAGGCGGCATGGGCGAGGGTTGGTCCGACTTCTACGCCACCGCCATCCGCTCGCAGCGCCGCGACACCCGCGCCACCGACTACCCTATCGGCGACTACGCCTTCAACAACCCCGCGGGCATCCGCGCGTTTGTGTATTCCACCAACATGCAAACTAACCCGTACACCTACTCTGCCCTCAACACTCTCACCCGCGTGCACCAAATCGGCACCGTGTGGGCGACGATGCTGTACGAGCTGTACTGGAACCTCATCGACGACCACGGCAACACAGGCGCGCAGACTCCTCTGCTCGACGGGCTTGGTGTGCCGCGCGATGGAAAGTACTTGAGCATGAAGCTCGTGTTGGACGGGCTGACGTTCCAGCCTTGCAACCCGACATTTGTGCAGGCGAGGAATGCGATTCTCGATGCAGATCGCGCGTTGACAGAAGGGGATAATCTGTGCAGTATTTGGCGGGCGTTTGCGAAGAGAGGATTGGGTGAGAATGCGGCGAATGTTGGAGGGGTGTATACCGATGATTTCACGGTGCCGGCGGGCGTGTGCTAGATTGGAAATGGTATTATGGTGTTATGAGTGTTCTCAGCGTGATGGACGAGTGTGAGATGTTGATATGAATGAGAATAGAAATGACGTGAGCGATGAATTGTGAATACAAGTTGCGTCTTCGCCTTGGAGAAGGGCAACTTCTGCAGAAGTCCAAAGCCTTGTTACTGATAGCGGTACGACTTGTGATGCAGTCGAAATGATCAGGAGCCCGGACGAAGGCGCTGGACACACCCTTGGAATCATGGATGGCGTGAGTATCGGTTGGACTGTTGGTTGGATCATTCGATCGACGTCCATTTCGTCCGAGAGCTCCCTTTGGTCAATCATAGTATGCGCCTTAGACGCGGAGATGCCCAGTCGTGACCATGTACGTGCCCAACGGTCGTCAACATGCAGTTTGCGAACGTCCTGGAAGATCTGACCTGGTGTTGTCGACTGCAAGAGTGGCCATGCCAAAGACCAGGGCTATATGATCCTGATATTGTATCCTCGAGCAGCAGCAAACAGTTGAGTAGCTGTAGCCAGAGCACCTTTGCTCACCTCTCCTTCCCTGAACTGGTCCCAGAATTTCCCAGATCTGCTGCACATGTGCGGTGAGTATTAGAGACCTAGACGATTTGCTCCGGTTGACCAAAGTGCTGAGAGATGGGAGTTGACTGGGTGTAGCCACCATTGACCTTGATTTTGGTGCATGTCAGCTACTCGTCGTCTTAGTCGCCGTGGGCCAAAGAGTCGCCATTATTCGAACAAACAAGCTCGTACTCGTCGTGGCTTGCAGAGGTGGCTGTAGATGATGCTGGTGACTAGCCATGATGTGCCAGAAGAGCTGGGTCATCTGGTGGTGGTGTTCTTCATGGCGGCGCGGTTTGATGGCCTGAAAAGACCGACATGAAAGCGCAGCACAAGGGTGATTGTGTCTTTTCTCTGGTGAGTTGAAGAAATTCATTCAGAGGGAAGTCGAGGGTAGAAATGCTGCCTTGAAAGGCTGGTTCGCCTCGAAGCCGTATGGTAGCTCTTGAGTCAGCGAGAAGCCCTGCACATTACTGATTGCTGCACGGAGTCGGTGGATGGCTGTATCCGGTGAGGAAAATATCCAGAGGCCGTGAAGTGTTTGCTTCTAGGGCTTCGTTTGACGACGACCTTCGACCACCATCAACATTGAACCAGCGACTCAATATTGATGGGTGTCGAGTCGGTTGTATGCCGGGGGTTACACGACGCCTCCATCAATTTACCTGATATGGAGGCCATGTTTCACAGTGCTTTGTGGCAGCGCCCATGAGCTCTTCGCATCCTTTGGCAGGCTGGACTACTTTCTTACGCTCGATCTGGGGAAGAACAAGGGGAGAAGAAGTCGTCGTCCGTGTTGTCACAAGGCTCAGCTGCAGCGGGCGAAGAAGTCTGATGGATTTGAGATGGATTTGAGATGGACTCCAGTATGTCTTGCCTGCGCCAGCCGTCTCGCAATTCTCGTACCTGCATCTCATGAGACACAACAGAGGAAAGTAGATTAAGAACAACTAGTTTCCGTCGAGGCGCAATTTGGTCAGAGTCGAGATCTGCACAGTGATCGTGTGAAGAAGTCTTCTCGCCGGGCAGAAATGGTAGCACAGGGAAGCCCAATGATGCAGATCTGCGCGTGGTAGTTGACTCGTGTCAGCGTGAGGTTCCAGCCACTAGTTAGTTCTAACTTAGTTCTATGTACATCACTCCTCCGCCCAACGTATGTACAATTATTACTATAGTATTGCACTCCATCATGCAAACACCTGAGGGCTATTGGTCTCTGGCAGGCCAATCTGCCAGTGGGGCGCAGACCCTTAGACCTATGAGCTCGATGTTGCACGTATCAACCAGCTTGTCGATTGAGGCGCGTAGGAAGCTTTAGAAACGTGGTGGAGGGGAAGAGGCGCAATGGCAAAGCGCCAAAAGTCAGCCTGTCCGGTTTGTCGATCTAGTTGCTTGCGGTGCTTGCATTTGTTGCTGTTGCTCTTTTCGCGCTGGTCGTTTTCTCGTCCTACTACCTCCTACCTCTTGTTTTACCACTGCAAATCAGCTACAGCTCCGTTTCGCCTGTAAGCCGACCGACATCTGTCGCCGCCAAAGCTCTCTGCCCTGCCTCCAGCATCCATCTCACTGGAGACACGACGTCATTCAGCATCGCCTGGAGCCGTCAGTTCATCAGAGTGCAGAGTGCTGCAGGCTCGAGGGGTTCATCCACCCACTCGCAGACTACGCCATCGGGCCAGCGCCAGACGGCTAGACAGCACGACTCGCTGTCATTCTAGCGCATCTCATCCGCGCAGACGTCACGCTCTGCCAGGTTTAATATATTCCCTCACCGCTTCTGCCGCCCCCCCCCAACTACCCTCATCGGCCATGAACAACGGCAGCGAGAGTGCGAAAAAGGCCGCAATCCACAAGGCAAAACACGCTGCAGCAGCAACCACCAGCAGCGCCGTGCCGAGCAACGGCAGCAGCAGCACCAGCAAAAACGGGCAGAAGCGCCGGAAACAGGACCTGAAGCCGATTGTCACGACCGAAGAGCAGCAAGCTGCCGGGAGCCATCCACACAGGTGAGTGCTGCGCGAGTGTCTGTGTTGTGATTGTGATTCTACCACCCATGCCACGGCGGGAAGGCGACGCCCGCGGAAAGGAGCTCTAGCGTGGCGTGTCGTGTCTGCGCGCGCAAAGTGAAGGAGAAGAAGAAGAAGAAGACGCAGAAGAAGAAGAAGAAGAAGTGGTGGTGGTTGTTGGGCTTCACTATCCAGCTTTGGCACGCCTACCGCATCTCACCTCATCGCTTTGCGTCGCGCCCACCCCGCCGAAACTATTCGAATTGCGCCCCGAGACTTTCCCACCGCCACCAACGACTCACCATCCCAACAACACACCTCCTGGCGACGCGCTGCTGACACTTACTGCCGTCGGCATTGATCAATTCCTCCACACAGCTTGACTTTCCTCTCCGCAATGCACACACCCGCGAACGTGCTCCGTGCACCGCAGCAACAGTAAACAGACCATGCTGATCCCAAACGCAAACAGCGCCCAGAGCAATCCCTCCCCGCTCAACCACTCCAAAGGCCAGTACGGCAAGGACATCCACGAATCACCCAGCGAGTCAGAGTCCTCCGGCGACGAGGGCACCGAAAACACGGCGGACGAAGAGGACTCCGAGGACTACTGCAAGGGTGGTTACCACCCTGTGCAAGTAGGCGAACAGTACAAAGATGGCAAATACACGATAGTGCGGAAGCTCGGCTGGGGCCACTTCAGCACCGTATGGCTGTCCAAGGACAACACCACCGGCAAGCACGTCGCGCTCAAGGTCGTGCGCTCTGCCGCCCACTACACCGAGACCGCCCTCGACGAGATCAAGCTGCTCAACAAGGTCGTGGAAGCCAACAAAGACCACCCAGGACGACAACACGTTGTCAGCCTGCTGGACTCGTTCAACCACAAAGGGCCGCACGGCATGCACGTGTGCATGGTCTTCGAGGTGCTCGGTGAGAATCTACTGGGCCTGATCAAGAGGTGGAACCATCGCGGTATACCGATGCCTCTGGTGAAACAGATCACCAAGCAAGTCCTGCTGGGCCTCGACTACCTACATCGCGAGTGCGGCATCATACATACCGATCTGAAGCCGGAGAATGTGCTCATCGAGATTGGAGACGTGGAGCAGATTGTCAAGACGTACGTCAAGGAGGACCCCAAAGACAAGGACGACCACCGCAATGGACGCCGTAGGAGGCGGACTCTCATCACGGGCTCGCAGCCACTCCCCAGTCCTCTCAACACCAGCTTCTCGCAGCACGAGTTGAACAACTTCCCCGGAAGCACGGCGAGCCTGAACAAGATTGTCAACGAGAGCAAAGGTAATTCGCCCATCAAAGGCGCGTCGCCCACCGGCCAGGACGGTGCTGAGATGAGTGGTGCTATAGGGTCGCAATCCAAGTCCATGCTCGAGAGCCTCGGTATCAAGGGCGACGACAGCGAAGCCGCGAAAGAGGGCGGTGCGCAGAAGGAGCGCGAAAAGACTGCGTAAGTGTGACGTGTGCAACCAATAGTAGCTTTGCTGAGCTTGAAACTGACCGCAGACGCAGCGAAATCCTCGCCGATAACGTCTCCGACATGGACCTGGGTGGCTCGCATGCCGTCAAGCCAAAAGAGCTGGAGAAGTCAGACGATGGCATCGAGGTGATCTCGGTCAAGATTGCAGACTTGGGCAACGCGTGCTGGGTCGGACACCACTTCACCAATGACATTCAGACTCGGCAGTATCGCTCCCCCGAGGTCATACTCGGCGCGAAATGGGGTGCCAGCACAGACGTATGGAGTATGGCGGCCATGGTAAGAGACACCCGGCCCCCCTTCGGCGCTGACCCGGATGCTGACTCCGTCTAGGTGTTTGAACTCATCACCGGCGACTATTTGTTCGATCCCCAATCCGGCACCAAGTACGGCAAGGACGACGATCACATTGCGCAGATCATCGAGCTGCTCGGCACGTTTCCCAAGAGTCTCTGCATCAGCGGCAAATGGTCTCAGGAGATATTCAATCGCAAAGGGGAGCTGCGGAACATTCATCGATTACGACATTGGGCTTTGCCGGATGTCCTGCGAGAAAAGTATCATTTCTCCGTGGAAGAGGCAAAGAAGATTGGCGAATTCCTGCTTCCCATGCTCGAGCTGCAACCTGCAGATCGAGCCAATGCTGGAGGAATGGCAAATCATCCCTTCCTGGACGAGACAAAGGGAATGGATCGAGTCAAGACGGATATACAAGTGGGCAGTAAAGGAGATGGCATCGAAGGCTGGGCTACAGAGGTGAAGAAGCCGCGGTAGCAGTCGCGCTGGATTGATCCTGACCCGAGACCAAATGCTCGGAATTAGAAGAGCGGGCAAGGTGATGACCTCTTTGCCCGTCTAAAGAACGGCACTCTCAAGGGTTACACGGCGTTGCGATGGCACTTGCACTCCCGGCGTCGATCTACCACCTCAGTTTGCCAATGTGGACTACTTGGGGAGTGCCAAATGTGTCCATGTCCGCAGCGACCTCGCGCAAAATCACTCAACACAGTCACTCATTCAGCGGGAGAAGACACGCCTCTACTCCGGCCATTGTGGCGAGGTCGCGACATGTTCCATGGTCGGTCATGGAAGCGTGCGAGCTGGAGCCTGCCCAGGGTGCAGACTGCGTAGTGCAATTATTTGGTGTGGTTGTACGTACTGTACGTATGTCTTGTCTTCTTATGCTTGCATTCGCGGCACTCATTCGTGGGATCAGTTGTCGTTGACTTTTTAGGCTTGGATCAGCAGGAGCTGCTTCCTACACAAGAAAGACATAGACAGTTCTATACATGACAAATAAGTTGTCCTGCCGCGGTGTCGTCTTGTCAGCTCGGATTGAGAGTGCAATGAGGGTGTTGTAGGATCACAAAACAGCTTGCGACCATGTTGAAGTCTTCAATCTAGTCGTACGATGCACAGAACAACACAGCACAGCTCAGCATTGCACGTTAATTGGCTCCAGCAGACGTGACATTGTGAAGACGAAAAGGACAAGGACCAGGATCGATAGCGGTCCAGAATGTCGTCCTGCGGCGATCGGACAACTCCTCTGCCCACATTTCGTGTGCACGCGGTGAGGTGAATATGGAGTGGACGATTTGAAGATTGTAGAAAGGAAGTAGAAGTGTCTTAACATTGCACGGGACAAATGCACACCGACTGATAGGCTGCGTTGACATCTGCAATCGTGTTTGAAGGAGTGGAGCCGGAACGCCACTAGCGTGTTGGTCCCTAGATTCGTGAGGCAATGGCCCAGAAAATCGTAAGATGCCCTCATTTGCCTTTGATAAAGCAAAGCCTCCCTTTGGCGACACACACTTCCTCCTTCACCACTGACACACACCCCGACGCAACACACACAGTCGCTGTTTGACACACGACGGCAAGATGGCGTCGACATTCGGGATGGAATACCTTTCGAGTTTGTGAGTGCTGCTGTGTGTTCTTTGTGTTTTGTTTGGGGGCCCGGGGGGATCTCGTTCCTGCATCAAGGATTCGCCTCTGCTGGAGACGATGCTCTTTAGCGAATTGCCTGCAGCTTGTCGAGGACTTTCCATTTCTGAGGGCTGTGCTAATTGCGAGTGATTATCAGCAATGTCACCACACAATCGATCGCAGACGCGATGCTGCCGCACACCACGAACACGTACTGGCACGAGTTTGATGAAATCGCCAAATACAACGTCAGCTTGAACTACTTTGAGAAGCTGTGGGCGGCGTGGTACGCATATATGGGCAATGACGCGTTGGCCACGGGCATCATGAGTTTTGTGATGCACGAGGCAGTCTACTTTGGGAGGAGTTTGCCGTGGATCATCATTGACCGGATACCGTACTTTAACCAGTACAAGATTCAGCACGTAAGTTGGGTCGGGAGGAACTGTTCAGGGCCAGGAACTGACAAAGGACACAGCACAAGATTCCTTCCGCGCGAGAGCAATGGGACTGCGCGATGCTCGTCCTGCTAAGCCACTTCACCGTCGAGCTTCCTCAGATCTGGCTCTTCCACCCTATGGCACAGTTCTTTGGACTCTCGACATCCGTTCCGTTCCCCTCGATCTTGACCATGGCATACCAAATCGCAATATTCTTCGTGCTCGAGGATACATGGCATTACTGGATGCATCGTGCGATGCATTGGGGACCTCTGTACAAGAACATCCACAAGATTCACCACCAATATTCGGCACCCTTCGGTCTTGCAGCAGAGTATGCCTCCCCCATCGAGGTCATGTTTCTCGGGCTGGGAACCGTGGGCTCGCCAATCTTGTGGTGCGCCATCACAAAGGATCTTCACATTCTGACCATGTACATCTGGATCATGCTCCGTCTGTTCCAGGCCATTGACGCACACTCTGGATACGAGTTTCCGTGGAGTCTGCACCACTTTTTGCCATTCTGGGCTGGCGCTGAGCACCACGACACACACCACGAGAAGTTCATTGGCAACTACTCGAGCTCGTTCAGATGGTGGGACTTTGTGCTCGACACGGAGAGTGGCCCAGAGGCTGCCAAGAGGCGGAGAGAGAAGCGTATGGCGAAGTTGAAGTCTCAGAAGGCACAGTAGATGAGATAATGGCAGATATGAGTGCGCAAATGGTTGATGGACCAGGTTTTGGGTACGCACTTCAGCGGGCGTTTCCTATGATAGATCAGTATATACCTATTTCCGAGAACAGTATGCTCGGTAAACTGCAGCGCAGACTTGTTATACGAAGAAGTATGACAGTGCCATCTCCAGCGCCCGAGCTCAGATCTCAGATCTCTTGGAAGCTCAACCCAGATCTCACTCCATATACGTCACTCTTCCTTCCAATCATCGACGCGTCGCCTGATACCTCTTCTTGTATCCAGCGGGACCTCTGACTGTACAGGTTGTGCTATGAATCTCGCCAGCCACAGGTGACAAGGCAACCCGGCATGTCGTTCGTCCTCGACCAGGTGCGCCGCATCGACGCGCAACTCGATCGGCTACAGCTGGCAAATCTCAACACAGCGACTGCTACAGGCATTGACTCATCAACCATAGCAGCCGGAAACGACGATGACCAGGACTTTTCGGCCCAACGAACTCGAGAAGCCCCAGCGACTTCGCCGAGCAAACGAGTCGCAGCGCTCCAGACGGCCATTCGAGGTCTCTCGCCAGGCAATGCAGACAATACGCACCGTGCGCTGCTCAGGCCGTATCAAATCCAATCACTACTCTCTACTCTGAACACGCAGCCAGAAGCGCAGGCGGCCATCTCTCTAGGAGATGGAGAGACTGCCACGACTGGACAAGAGAGGGACCACTTTGAACACGAGCTCGAGTGGCTACTTGTATCGAAAGCCACAACACAAGTCTACGGCCACGTCCTGAGCTCTATCCTCGACGAAGCGGTGCATCTGAGCGATGACATATGGTACTGGGATGAAGTCCTCGGCAGCCAGAAATATACTGCGCTCTACAGCGTGCAAGTCTCACCATTGAGGCTATGGGCGTTCGGGAGCGCGGTGTGGGCTGATGCGCGAGAGAGGGCGGAGCAGAAGGGTTTTGGGATTGCGGGCGCAGGGCAGGATGCGAGGAGGTCGGCGACGGAGCAGTGGAAGGTGTTTTATGGACTGGTGCGGCAAGTTGTGGCGGAGAAGAGCGTGGAGGGGGTGCAGAAGCAGATTTTGTCGCCTGTGACGCGGATCAGGTCGGAGTTGCGAGCGAAGCAGAGTGCGTTGAAGAAGGTGCGGTTGAGGAATGCGAATGCTTTGGGGGTGTTGCTTGGGGAGGGGTTGGCGAGGGAAGGGGGTGCTGGTGGTGGGCACTCTGATGGGCTGGCGAGTCCGGCGGCGACGCAGGATGTGCAGGACAAGTGGAGGGCGTCGGTGTCGAGAAATGTTGCGTTGATGGAGGCTGTGCTGGCGAAGATTAATGATCTGGGCACGCCGATTGATAACTTCGATTCTGCTATTGCGGCGCTCACGGACGAGGATCCACTGTATATGGTCGAGTCGAACGATGTGAGTGTTGCGCCAAGAGCTGTCGCGGAGAGGTTGTCGAGGGTCTTGACGCTGGGCTTGGGGCAATACTGGACATCGGCGAATGCGCTGAAGCAGCAGCACGGCAGACCGTCTCGTCTGGTCAGATACTGGTTGCCGATTACTGTTGGGTTGATCTCGTCGAGCACGATCCTCCGCATTCTTGTCAACCGACAGACGGAGCTTCTGCAATGGGTGCAAGATCTCGGCGCGACCGTGGTCGACTTTTGGCAGAATTGGGTCGTGGAGCCGATGCGGAATGTGATTCGGACGATTCGACACGATGAAGGGAGTGAGATTAGCATCATGTCGAAGCGGTCTCTTGAAGGCGATCGCGAGAGTCTCGAACGCATGGTCGTGGACTTTGCTATTGATGTTCCAGCTTCTGCCACTGAGACTGGAAACCCCTTGACTGAGGCTGAGATTGCAGACATTCGAGCCAAGGTGCGAGAGGGAGACTTGACGCCCGTCCTCAAGGCGTACGAAAAGGATCTGTCGAGCCCGCTTCGGGGCGCCCTGCGAGGCAACTTGACCAGAGCACTGCTCATCCAGGTTCAGAAGACCAAAGTCGACGTCGAGATTGCAATTGGTGGAATTGACACCCTTCTCAAATCTCAGGAACTTCTCATCGGGTTCATTTCTCTGACACCTGGCATACTCGTCGCCTACGGCTTCTCGCGCTGGGTCCGGACGAGCTTGATACAGAAACGCGGCACCAAGGCACAGAGGAAACATGGAGTCATGCTGAGACAGCTGCGCAACATTGATCGCATTCTCACGAGCGCCAATGCGACAGACTATGGAGAGCTGCAGTACAAGGACCAGGGATTGCTGCTGTGCGAAGTTCATGTGCTGAGGCAGGCTGCTGTCAAGATTATGCCGAGTCAGATCTGGCGCGAGTTTGGAGAGGAGATGGATGAGTTGTGTGATGTCAGGAAGGGCGTGCAGAGGCAGAGGGCAGTGCTTGAGCGGACGAGGTGGGCGTATGGGCGGTGGTTGAGTTGAAGAGAAGCGGTCGGTGCTAAACGACCTGATGATGACGGCGCGCCTTGAAGGATGCTGACTTCCGGCTTGCGCGAGGGAAGGAACAGGCTGTGTAGATGTTCTCCGAGTCGATTCTATGTTCGGACAGCTGCTATTCGCATGTTGGCTTACTAGTTGCGGCCTCACCGGTAGTGATGGGCATGGTTTAGAGATGATGCCAAGCAGTAGATTTTAGTAGTGGTCACGATACAGCACGGCAGAGGCAGCGGTAGCAGTTATAAGAGTAAGACGCAAACAGACAGCAATCAATATCGTCCATCCCTGCTACATGCATGTATACTAGAGTGGCAACGGTGAAGTGGTGGATTTCCTTCTCGGCGATATCAGCTTGCACGTGCTCATCCCACACTTGGCGCCGTCCCAGTCAGGCGACATCATAAGTGACCCTGAGTTGCGCCTCACATCCACACTCGCACCTGCCCTAAGAGCCGTCTTCTCCTGCCAAATACTATTCACGGACGCAACGCCATATACAACACACACACACACCTCGGCCGCAACATTCGTCGCGACCCCAGACGAGCGCAAGCAGCAACAGTTGTTCGTTGTCGGAGACAGATCACCGCCTTCTTTGTCTTCCAGCGCCTCGGCACTCCGGTTCTCCTACCTTCTTTCCTACACTGGACAAAGGCAGCGCAAACCTGGTCACCGGAACGCAAAGCGCAGCACCGAATAATACCACACTTTGCGCGAGACGTTGAGGACAGCAGACTGCTAGCTGTTGCGGGTCATCATGGCTGGTACTAGGAATTATGACTTTTTGGTATGTTGAGTCTGCGGTGGAGGGTGTTTGTTGCCGTGCGCTATCGAAGCGGACCGTCGCAAGGGGAAGCGGTGTGGGAGGACAGGACGGCGCCGGGAAAGATGGAACTCACGGCTGACTTGAGAGTTGTACAGATCAAACTCCTCCTGATTGGCGACTCGGGCGTAGGCAAGTCCTGCTGCTTACTGCGCTTCTCCGAGGACTCGTTCACGCCGTCGTTTATCACCACCATCGGCATCGACTTCAAGATTCGGACGATTGAGCTGGACGGCAAGAGGGTCAAGTTGCAGATATGGGATACCGCGGGTCAGGAACGGTTCCGGACAATCACGACTGCGTACTACCGAGGCGCCATGGGCATTCTGCTGGTCTATGATGTTACGGATGAGAGGAGTTTCAATAGTATGTTTCCCGCAACGTGTCTGCGGACAAGGGTGAAAGGCGGTGTGCAGCTAACGTGAGATGCAGACATTCGAACCTGGTTCTCCAACGTCGAGCAGCACGCAACAGAAGGCGTCAACAAGATCTTGATAGGCAACAAATGCGACTGGGAAGAGAAGCGCGCCGTCACGACCGAGCAAGGACAAGCACTCGCCGACGAACTGGGCATACCGTTCATGGAGGTCTCGGCCAAGAGCAACATCAATGTTGACACCGCCTTCTACAGCTTGGCAGGCGACATCAAGAAGCGCATTGTAGACACCCAGCAACCGGCGCAGGCCGCCCAGCAAGGCGTCAGTGTGGGCGGACAACAAGGTGCCGCGGGCGGCCTCGGCAAGAACTGCTGCTAGAGGATCAGCTGGAGTGAGTGGGGAAGAGGCAGCAGCAGATGCACGAGTGTGAAGCAGAAAGCAGAAGCAGCTGATGACATTATGCAGAACTTTTTTTAAACATTTCATCCAAACTTGCTGCAAAGTGGGTGGTACTGTATTCAATCCGTCTGGTGTGGATAGAGACAAGGCAGGGTCAACTTTGGCGTTTTTTGGCTTTTGCGTGCAGCAGCAGTAGACATGCAAGACATTCAGGGCACCAGAGCGCGATGCTTTTCTCCACGTTGCTGTCTGTTCTCACCGCCGTCTCAGCATCGTCTCAGCATTCGTGTCGGTGGTTTGCTGATGAGATGTAGTGACATTTTCTGCATTGCGCTGCTTGTTCGAGTACAACACAGGTCGCCTATTACGAAATCGCGAATCGAACGCAGATACAGTCATCACCACCACCACCACCACATTGTTTCTGGTGTGAAGCCAGTACGAGACGACCTTATGAACTGCGAGTATCGAGCTCGCGCACTAGAAAGTGGTTCAAAAGTTTCCCGGTGGTAGTCGAGAACGTCCTCGGCTAGTACATGTAGCCAACTAAGAATGCTTACGTCGAGTAGACTAGTAGTAAATAGGTCGCTCGATGATGTAGTAGCGAGCGAGCGCATATATCTTGGCAAGAATGGTGAGATTCAGATCATCTAGTTTGTGGCTGTAGCTGATTTTGAGCTGGCGGCTGTGTGTAATGGCTCGCTGCTCAGCCTCGACTTGATTACTTTACTTGTGGCACAATCTTGCTCTGTGTGGAGATGAGTAAAGTGTGCATGAAAGGGAGAAGAAGACCGTCGCTTTTAGCTGGCGTGGGGTTGGGACTATGAAAGGATGAATGAAAGAGAAAGTATTAATCTATCCCTACTGATTACGATATAGATAGATAGATCGATGGATAGATAGATAGATAGATAGGCGGATCGACATACTAGAGAGAGAAGTAGCGCTCGATTATTTTAGTTTAGACTACAATAGATAGAAGAAGACGATCAAAAACAGACTAAACTAAAGGAAGGAGACGACGACGAAAAAAACAATTACGACGATAGAATAGAACAAAAGGAAACATTCTAGAGCTACTAGAGGACATCAGCGGAGCGGGCTGCCTACGTGCCGAGTTTCTGATTTTGGTATAAAGTAACATTTATCCACTCATTCATTTCATTCACATCATATCACATCATACATGGCAGGCGAGCGCCGATGATGATGGCATTCTGAAATAGTCGAGGTGGATCCAGATGAGAAGTCAAGGAGGGAGATACTACAAGGATGGAAGGTGGAAGGATGAGTATCTTTTTTTTTGAGTCAGACTATCCATTCCAGTCCAATCCAAGGCCGATTCTTCGCTACTACTACTACTACTCATCATCACTATCGTCAATAATGAAGCCCGCTCGCATGTTACTCCGCCTGGACACTGCCGGCTTGACAACATCATCATCATCGTCATCGCTGTCCACAACTCTTGCATTCGACGAGACTTCTTTCAGGGGCAGAGATTTCGCTGCTGTAGTCTCATTTTCCATGTCCGAAGGAAGAGGAGACGAGTCGCTGTTGTCTGATAGTTCAATCGGGGCAGACCTTCTCGCTCGTCTTTTGGGACTTTGTGCTGCTGCTGCTGGAGGGTCGTCGTCGTCGTCGTCATCTGCAGAAGAGTCAGGGTCGAGGTCGACAGGAGATGACTTTTTGATACGGCGGGCTGGCAGGGGCTCGGCATCTTCGTCGCTGCTTTCATCGCCGACGTCGATCATGATTTGATCTTCGCCTTCGCTGTCCCGCTCTTTCGTCTTTTTCCTTGACGTGTTTGTCTTGGACGGCGGCTTCTTCTTCTTCTTCTTTTCCTTGTCTTCGCCATCCATTTCTTTCAGCAACGCATTGCGGATGATTCCCGCAGTCTGCTGCCTTCTCTCCTGCTCCAGTTTGAAAAAGGCTGCATCAGCTTCCGCGTCACTTTCATCGTCACTCGCTGTGATGAACTGCTTCGATCTCTTCTTTGCTTCCTTTTCGCGCTGCTTGCGATCTCGAGCCTTCCTCCTTTCGTCCAGCTCTTCTTCTGTTCTCTCGGCGGCATTTCTCTTCCGCCGCTTCTTGGGCTCCGCCTCGCCTTCTTTGCGCTTGCGTTTGATCTTGACATCAGGCGGGAACATGGCTTCGTCAATGTCGCCCCCACTGCCGTTTGCATCACTCTCCGAGTCGCCATCGTCAAAAGTGGCGCCTCTCCGGGCGGCGGCTTTTGAGCGAACAAGATCTGCCGCAGTCTTGTCATTGTCGAATGTTGGTGGATCGAATTCAGCCTTCTTGATCTGGTTCAGCGAGTCAGTCAGCTGAGCAGCGCTGAGCTCGGAAGGAATGATCCAGGGGGCATCCGCATCCTCGGCGAGACCTAGCCGTTGAAAGCCAAGAGTGGTGAGCAGGAGGCGGAGGTGTTTGTCCTTGAAGAGAGCCGCCTTTCGCTCGTCGTTGTCTGGTGCGAGAAAGATGGTGGGCGCAGGATCGGGGTCAGGGGCGTCTGGAGCAGCCTCTGCCCGATCTTCCAGACTGACCAGACCCATGCGAGCGGCCTGATCATCCTCCCACGATTGCCTCTCCTCTGCCGCGTTTTGCAATTGTTTCTTGACCCAGTCCACTTCCCCGGCCTTTGCTTTTTCGATCAGCAGGGACGTGGCGATTGCAAGCCGCTGGTCTTGTGCCACCGATGGCTTCAGCTCCAGTTCAGCGGGAGGGCGCGGAGCTCGTTTCTCCACTACCCTGTCGTATCCATTCTGGAGGTAGAACAAGGTGTTGGGAATCTTGCTGAAAAGCATCTCCACCACACAAGCTTGTCGCCAGCCCTCGCCATCCGTGTCCCGTTCTATCCATTTGACACATCGGCGAAAGACTTGCTGGACCAACTGCTCCCAATCTTTGTAGCCGTCCATGGCAGGATCCAGCCCTTCCGGTCCTTTGATGAGCTTGTGAAATAGAGCCAGAATGTCCACGCGGAAGAGCAAGACGGCCATTTCGTGTTTGAAAGCCAATCGGTAAAAGTATCGGTGTGCTCGTTTCAGCTGTGCGGGTGCAAGGTCCTGGTAGTAGTGAGTGAATGATATGAAAGTGTCGACGCATTGCTGGGACAGGAACTTGGCCGAGTACTTTGCAAAGTCAAACTTCCTCTCCGTCGCCGCGCGTGCAACTTCGCGAGCATCCTCGGCGGCGTCTTCCGCTTCCTCGCCGCCCTCGCCGCCCTCGCCGCCATTCTCGTCACTCTGCCGCTGCTGCTTCTTCTTCTTCCTCGCACGTCGCTTGGAGCGGATCTGCATGTCCACATTCTGCTTGCTGTACCGCTCGAGCATTCGCACAAAAACGTGCACACATTCGGTGACGGCATCCAGGTACGCAAACCCTTGATGTGTGTAGCCGCGGAGGACTTGCACGATCCGGTCATGCGTGGACTCCTCGTAGAAGATGCGGTTCTGTATGTTTTCCGCAATCTCCTGATCTTCTTCGTCCTTGCTGTCGGCCATGCTCTGCACGGTGAGCAGGATCTGGGTGAAGCAGCGGAGGGTGGCTTGCAGATTCTGCCAGTTCTTGTCGTCAAACGCGCTCTGCATTTGCCGGTTGAGGAGGACAAAGGTCTCCTGATCGAGCACCGCTGCAATGTAGGCGAAGGAGTTGTCGTCGGCGTTGGCCTGCGCAGGTCGGTCTGGTTTGGAGGATGCTTCTCGCCGTGCGTGTTCTCGTCGCGCTGCTTCTGCCGTGAGAAACCAGGAGATGAGGTAAAAGTATTGCTTGTGGTGCATATCCAGTACGCGTTCGGCCTCACGCTCGATTGCTTTCCGCAGGACCGAGAAGAGCGGGTTGAAGGACGAGTCTAAAAAGTCCTCTACAAAGGATCGCAGATGCTTGCGAGCACTGTCGGTCAAGTCGACTCGCACGCCGAACTCGGAGTTCTCGTCCGTGTCCTGCGCGAGCTTCCCGCGATACAGCGGCTTGTTCCACTTCTTGCTGGCATCCATCTGTCGTAGAGTATCGGTCGCGTTGGTCATGCTCGTCTGGCCGGACACGGTCGACACCTTTTCATCGTCGCGCTTGACCCAGATCATGGTGCCGAAGCGGTTGTGCCGGGTGGGTGCGTGTCTCTTGTAGCTGTCCACCATGGCCTTTTCCTTTTGCAGCAGGTTTTTGAGCTCGGTGGTCTCCTCGTTCCTCACTTGCTCCTTGTGCATGAACAGCTTTCGTGCATCTACGCCCTTGAGCAGATGAAACAGCACCTCCAGCAGGATGACGTCCTGCTCTTGGAACTCGTCGCCCATGCCGGAGCCAATGGTCAGAAGGAAGCTCAAAATGTCCTGTTTGTGGAAGGCGTCAATGGTAGCGGAGCGGCTGATGTCGTTTTCGTCTCCCTGCGAGGGAAGGTGCTGGGGCTGGGTGATGATTGCGATGTTGCGGAAGAAGTACAGGACGAGCTTGATGATGCCCTCGTCCCTCTTGGTGCGCTCTCGTCTGGTGGTGGCCATGGCGGGGAGGGCGGTGCGGACGAGGGTGCGCAGGATGGGGGCGCCTTCCCACTGCAGCACGGCTCTCTTGTAGGCGACGTGGGCCAGCTGCAAGTACGGCGTGTGTCGGTGGTGGTTGACAGTGGCCTTTTCTTCGTCCAGCGGCAGCGGCCAAGTCAGCGGCACCAGCAGTTCCAGACAGGCCAGGGCCAGCTTGGCCTTGTGCTTGTTGTCGTGGGCATCTTCAGGCCACAGCGACAGAATCTCCAGCAAATCGCCTTGCACCAGGTTGGCCTCTGCAATGACGCGCTTCACATCTCGACGGTCCGTCTTTTCGTCGTACAGGCGCAGCCATCGTTGCAGGTCCTTGAGCACGGCCACGGCATCGTCGCCCACGCTGTAGCTGTCGTCGTAGGTGGAGCGTCCGCCGACGGCGTTGACCAGCGAGGTGACGTAGGCGCGCACCTCGACGTCAACGGTGGTGCTCTTTTCGAATGGGTCCATGGTGGTGGCATGTCTGTCGTTGGTGGAGGTGGAGGAGTACAATTCCGTCACGTCGCGGAGCACGCGTTCGTGACGCGCTAGTGGTGCCAAGATACACGAGCTCGGGCTTGGCATTGTTCATGGCAGCAAGAACAATCGAGCACCTTATCCCCATGTCGGCCATGTCTGCGGAATGCATGCTACTCCTCCTGCAGCAAATATCATGTGCAATGTATTCACCAATAAGAGAGAGAGCAAAGCTGCTGATGGTGCAGTGATGATCGCCTCGGGTATGGACCGCCAAAGCCGAGCACTTTCTGTAGCAGATCTAGAATAGACCCACCGTAGCTCACTCACTCCTCTCTCTCCCACGTCGTGTCTCTTGCACCCGCCATCCCATCTCCGCAGCACGATGCTCGCCCGACACATGATGATGGCGCCCCACGTCGCCGCCCAACGGGTCTCGCCGCTGTTTTGCTGCAGCCGCCGCGCCTTTTCACGCAGCTCGACAGTGCGGGCAGACGCCGCGACAGTCAATCGGCTGGGAGTTGTCGGCAAGTTGTCCATCTCTCTCGCGCAACATGGTTGATGGACAGAATGGAGCACTGACATGACATGACGGTCAATAGGCGCGGGACAGATGGTATGTCATATCGCCAGAACAGATACAGATACAGATACAGATACAGATACAGATATAGCTATAGACACATCAACCGATACAGCTACAGCTAACTAATACTCTCAGTAGGGCCTCGGAATTGCTCTCGTGGCGGCGCGCGCAGCCCAAGTGCCCGTCACGCTGGTCGATGCCTCGCAGACGGCGCTGGACAAAGGGCTGGCGTTTGCCGACAAGCTGCTCGCCAAAGACGTCTCCAAGCAGAAGCTCTCCCAGCACGACGCCGACGCCATCCGCGCCCGACTGACGCCCTCCACCGCCATGGACGACCTGCGCGACGTCGACATGGTCATTGAGGCCGTCCCCGAGATCATCGCCCTCAAGTCCTCCATCTTCGCCCAGCTCGCCGCCACCTGTCCCGCCCATGCCATTCTGGCCACAAACACCTCCTCCATCTCCATCACCCGCATCGCCGCGGCCACCACCACCGTGTGTCTCTCTCACATCAACCGATCACACATCATGCTCACCCTGCCTTGTCACAGGACCCCACCGACCTGCGCGCCTCCTCCCGCGTCATCTCCACCCACTTCATGAACCCCGTCCCCATCCAAAAAGGCGTCGAAATCATCTCCGGCCTCCAAACCTCCCCCTCCACCCTCGCCACCGCCCTCGCCTTCTGCCGCCGCATGGGCAAAATCCCCTCCACTTCCGCCGACACCCCCGGCTTCCTCGCAAACCGCATCCTCATGCCCTACATCAACGAAGCCGTCATCTGTCTCGAGACGGGCATAGGAGACGAGCAGAGCATCGATAGCATCATGAAGAATGGAACAAACGTGCCCATGGGTCCCCTGCAGTTGGCCGATTTCATTGGTCTGGATACCTGTCTGGCCATCATGGACGTCTTGCATTCCCAGCTGGGCGATTCCAAATATCGCCCTGCTGTGCGCTTGCGCCAGATGGTTGATGCGGGCTGGTTGGGGAAGAAGTCGGGGAGGGGCTTTTATACTTATTAGTCTCTTCTCTTCTCAATATTAAGTGGAAGGAAAAGATCAGATGGGCAGGATCATGATTTCCTCATGTTTAAGGAATAGATGAGATGAAATGGACGGAATCATGATTTCCTCACATCTGAGGAACAGATGAGATGAAATGAACAGAATCATCATTTGCTCATACCTGGGTAATGAAATGAGACGAAATGATCAAATGAACAGAATCATGAAACACGTACATCTCTATTATCGGCCACACTTCTCCTTCTCCTCTACCTGTATTCATGCAAATCTATCCCATTCCATCTCAGATGATATCAGTACTATCTCTCTAATGCACAAATCTACATGCGTATGCTTTACAAAAGAATACTCTTCAAATGCACATGTAGTTCATACACATGCGATGTCGATAAGAGTGTATCCATCTCTTCAAATGCAAATGCTAGCTAGCTTCACGCTGTCCACTTTCACACTCACACTCACACTCATGCTATCTTTCTTCCTTTCTTCCTGACGTCCGTCGTCCATGCTGATTCGACGTGAAGATGACAGATGAATCATATCAGTCAGAGATTCGCAAATTCCGCTCCCTCGTCACATGGCCACGTCGTTTCTGCATGGCATACAGCAGCAGCGCCGCTGTTAGTTGCAATGCCGCTGCTGCGATTAGACCTTTCGAATGAAGGAGAACCTTCCTCACCATCATCATCGAAATACGCCTCGAAATCCACAAGACTCTCGCTCACGACCTTCTTCCTCTCCCCTCCCTCCTCTTCTTTCCTCTTCTTACTACCCTCCTTCCTCCTCTGCGCCATCAACTTCATATAATAAATCCCATCAACAGCATGCTTCACCGGCCGCACACTCGCGCTCTTCCAATCCACATCAAACCCGTCTGCCGCCCGCGCAGCACTCGCTTTGACGTAAATCTTCTGCATCATGTCGCCGAGCGTGTTGACTCCCTCGCAGAGCTCGTCGTTGCCGGATGCGTCTTCGAACCAGAACATTACGTCGCCTTTGCCTGTCGACGGCGGGGGCTGCGTGAGCAGCATGCGTTGCCAGGAGGGAATGAAGCGCGCTGTTGTTGTTGTTGGACTGCGGAGAGAAGTTGACGTAGAAGTCGAAGTAGACGATGAAGAAGAAGAAGAAGAAGAAGGCAATCTCGCCTCGGGATCAGCAAAAGCGACATTCCTCAACCTCCACTCCCGCGTCGTATCAAACAGCAAATCATTCAAAATCACAACGTGCTCCAGAAACTGCTTGCTCCGCTGCGACGTCGCATCCAGGATATTGTACTTTTCCGACGCCGACGCATCGAGTAAGCCGAGCTGCAAGATTTCGTCAAACGTGTTGGTCGGGAGGAGGAAGAGTTTCTTCTGCAGCATTTTGCTGTGCCGGATTATGTAGTGCCATCGCCGGTCGACGCGTTGGGATAAGAGGAGCGTGCGCGTGTCGAGGTTGAGGAGGATGAGTTCGAGGAGTTCGCCGGTGTCGAGGGTTGCTGTTGCTGCTGCCATGGTTTTTCGCTTTCTTATTTTCTGATCTTCTTCCTTTCCTTCCGAGTAGTACTGGAGAATGGTCCGGAGCTTGATTCGGGGAGACGTTTCTTCTATTATGCCACCTTTTTGGGTGGTGGGCAGAAGGAGGGGCAGTCCTGCTGTGCAGAGAACAACCACAAAAACGAACGGGACAGGCTGATTCTCTCCTCTTCTCAGCGAATGAAAAGGTGAAGGACATGCAGAAATCTGACGTGCATTTCTCGCTGCTGCTGCTGAAAGAACAAGAAGGAATGCGTGGTGTGTGTGCGTGTGCGTGGGCGACAGCTCTCTCTCCGACTAGCCAGCGAAGCGAAGCGCTGCAAGCGAGGCGAAACGACAAGGAAACAAGAAACAACAAAGTGGAGTCGAAAGAATAGCGCAGCGAATTAGCAACCGAGGTTCTCGCTGACCCAAGGCCACAAAAAATATGCACCAAGCGGTATAGCGTCCATTATCCCACTCTTGCTTGGTATGCGATGCGTGAAACTCCCAACCACGCCCTCGTTGCTGCCACGCGGACGGCTGTGATGAGATGAGGTGGTGGTGGTGTGACGACTGACGTATGCTTCACCCCCACGAGACTATTCTACCCTACTCTACCCCACTCTGCTCTACTCCACTGGTGGATCGAGCCTGCATGATAGCTTATTAGCGCAGGAGAGCAAGAAGCAGAATTGTGCACTGTTATAAGCAGCTATGATTGATTAAAAAGCCTTGTCGGACAAATTGTTACTGCGGAATGAAAGGAGAAGGACTACTGTAATCGAGCCTTGATGACATTAATAAGCTATCATCCTTCTTGTACAATTGAGCAGCAGAAAACTTGTGTAATTAGACAAGGCCGCCTGATGACTACTACTAGTAAACGCAGCAAGCAGACTTTCTGAGCTCGTCCGACGAGTAGAACTACTCTGCTCTACTTCCGAACCGATCATCACTCTAACTTAGCTATTATCCGCTTTGCTATATCCTAAATGCTCCAAAGACCCGGTCCTACCTTTCCTCGTTTGATTTGAAAAAAGCAGGACGCAACGAGCAATATACGATCCCAGGCTTGTTATATGCAAGCATACACATACACAATCTTATCTATCAAAAATCGGATCTAAGATCCACGGCGCCAGCTCCTTTGTTCCGATGGCATGTACATCCATCTATGTATAATACTATTGTTATACTAGCATAGAACTACCTTGCACACGCGCGTGGGGTAGTGGAATACTACTAACAATAGTCTTCATCATTTCGACCTTCATATATCTGCAACAGTGTGCGGAGAAGTGGAGTGGTTGGTCAGCGGTGATTGCGCTCTGTGGATGAGATTAATGGAATGATACTGTAGAGAAAGAAGAAGAAGAAGAGTTCAAACCTCAGGATCCGCACGACCCGCCCTCATTTTCGCTACGTGCGCACATAACCAGAAAAGAGAAAGAAAAAAGAAAGACGCCGAAATCTACTACACCGGAGGACTTCGCTTGGAATATCGAACTTACCATACACATGTAAATATCAGAACAGAACAGTGAAGGAAGGGAATCATCACCCTCCTCCTCCTCATCATCATCTCAACTCAAACTCCCTCTCCACAAGCTTCTCATTCGCCTGCGCCGAATACCCAAAAATATTCTCCACCATCTCCCCGCCTCGCACCGCAAGAATCGACAGCAACGTATCCGACAAGCCGTGAGTTTTCTCGTTGCAGCCTTGCAGCCAGACTCCCGCGTCGGGTTCCACGGCTCCAGATGCGAATTCTACGGCATAGTCGCGCTTGACGGTCCATTCTTTCTCGTTGGTAGAGGAGGAGGAAGGAGGCATCAAATCGCAAAGTTCGTGAAGCATTTCCTTGTACGCGTCACGACGATACCCGCTCGCGACAACAACGAGATCGACTTCGACCGTCTCTGCACAGACATTCTTATCCTGATGGTACAGGCCCGCGTTGTTCTGGACTTGTAGCGCAATAGCGGGTTTGCCGTCTGCGTTGGTGATATCTGCCATACCCTTGACTTCGCGGTAGTTGAGGATTCGCAGCGGCCATTGCTCTTCTGGCAGGTTCTGGATCTGGTACGTGTACATTTCGCCGTAGATTTGCTCGAGAAGTTCGATGCGGACGACGCCGTAGTTGGTAGCTTTGTCGAGGGCAAGGGCGTTGGCGCGCACGGTGGGGTCTTGGGCGAAGACGTCGTCGACGCGGTCTGGGTTAAAGACTTCGTTGACGCTTGGACAATATTAGTGATTGTTTCAATCTTGAAAGACAAGGGGTTCGACTCACAATGGAGAATCGTCACTCGGCTTCATGGCCGCGCCACGCATCAGCATCACAGACTGCGTGCCTGGGAAGCGCGTGGGAATGTCATGCCAGCACTCAGCAGCACTCTGCCCGGCGCCGATGACTGCAATCCGCTTGGGGTGCGAGCCTTCAGGAAAGATCTTGTTAATGTGCGTGGCGTATTGCGAAGAGTGGATAATGCGTGGGTGGTACTCTGGAAGTGATGGCGGAATGTTTGGTCGCCCTCCTGCAGCAATCACCACATTCTTGGCCTTGAGCGTCTGGCGCTCGCCGGTTTGGGAGTTGATCGAGTGAACATTGAAGTACTCTACAGCACCAGTCCGGGAGCTGCGTGGGCCGGCGGTGACCGTCTCGACGCTCTGGCTGTAGTCGACGACATTGTTAAAGTGCTCTGCACACCACCGCATGTAGTCCTCATACTCGACACGCTGCGGCAGGAACGTGTTCAAGTTGGTAAAGGCGACCAATCGATCTTTGGCGTGGAGGTAGTTCAAGAAGGTGAATTCGCTTTGGGGATTCCGCAGCGTCGCCATGTCTTTGAGAAAGGTGATTTGCATCTTGGCTCCTGGTAGGAGCATCCCTGCGTGCCAGGCGAACTTGTGCTGCTTTTCGAGGAACCGCACTCGCGGAGCACGAGTGGCAAGTCTGGTGTCGTTCAACTCTAGACTGTCGTGGAGCGCTACTGCGATTGCGAGGGATGCTGGTCCGAACCCACAGCAGACCAGATCTTGCACTTCATCGTCGCCATAGCGGTGCAGGTTTGATCCTCTGTTGCCGTTCACCATGCTGGAAATATCGTCGGGCGATGTGATTGTCGTCGAGGTGTAGGAGTGCGTAGATGACGACATGTCTGACATTGCGTGAGGAGCCATGTTGTTGTTGTTGTAATAAGGCAGAGATAGATGGTGGCGTAAAAGAGAGACGACAAGAGTTGTTTTGTCCCAAAAGTAAAACCGTCCTGCGGGTGGTCAAAGGCTCTAATAGAACTTGTTGCTGATCGTTGACAGCCCACTTGGACAAACAGCTCGGAGAGCCAAAGTAGTTTGCAGGCCTAGCACACCCGAAATCGGCAGGTGTTGAGCTCGGTGACACCAGGGTGTGCAAATTGCTATGGTCGCCAATGAAACCGAGGGGGTGACCAGGCAAGTGCGTGGCAGCCAACAACAAGTCGTACAAGTTGTGTTGTGGGAAAAGTCGATGGCGTAACTAATCGCCCACGCGGAAGGCTAACTAGTCTACGGTCCAGAAAGAGCTGATGACAGAGATGCTCGCCAATCTAATCTGATCATCTTCGTGTGAGAAGATCAGGTTGTGCGATGTCTTTTTGTTTTTTCTCCCTGGGCGCTCTGCCAGAATTTTCCCAGCCGGGCGTGACGTTGCGTGGCTTGCTAGCGGCCTGCACGCTATGCAGGGATACGATCCATTTGCCGTCGCGATGACTTTTTATCTGATCCGCTCCGGACAGGCGCCAATGACCAGCGTGGCGCGTCGTCCGAGGCTGGCAGTTGGCAGCTGTTGTCGATCATCGTATTGTGTGTTGCGCCGAGTGCGAACGAGGGCGGAGACCTTGGCAGGCAAAGGGCGGCTAGGTGGTGTGCTCCGTATACACATCAGCCATCACGTAATGACTAATGAGACGCCCGGTTTCGCAGGATGGGTGGAAGCACACCGCATCGCAGAGCACGACGGCTACGTGGCGACGCATCGTGGCTGCAAAGGGAAGGACGTTGGAGTGTACGCGTCAAGCGTGGAAGGTTGTATGGGAAATTGTCACTGCGCTGAAAGGGTTCTCCACGGATCAGATAACAGATCGGACGGGGAACAAGGGTACTGTACAGTAGCAGATGACAAACGACCGACTGTTCCAGATCGCAACGTGCACTCTCATCATCACCGCACGCTTGATCAGTCGAGATGCTACGTCTCAATTGCTTCTACAAACATGCTACCATTTGTTGCCCCCAGCGCCGTGCTAACTCACAAACAAAGCAACATGCATTTCAAACAAGAGCCTGCGTTTTGGCCATGGTAGCGTACAGTCCACCTTGCTGTACCAGCTCTGCATGCGTGCCTTCCGCGACCAGCATGCCTTGATCGAAGACGAAAATCCGATCGGCACGTTGAATTGACGCCAGCCGATGCGCGACGATGATGGTCGTACGGCCCTTTGCAGCTTCGTTCAGCGACTCCTGGACGTGCGCTTCACTGTGTGCGTCGAGCGCCGATGTGGGCTCATCGAGTAGTAGGACCTCCGGGTTGCGGACGAGTGCTCGTGCGATGGCGAGTCGTTGTTTCTGGCCTCCGCTCAAGCGTGAAGAACTGCTTGACCCGCATTCGGTGTTGTAACCTTCGGGGAGACTCGTAATAAAGTCGTGAAGACCACATTTCTGGCATGCGCTTTGCACGTCCTCGTCGGTGACTGGTACACGTGGCGGAGCGCCAAGCTTGACGTTGTACGAGATGGAGCCGGAGAACAGGTCGGGAACTTGCGAGACCAGTCCCATGTGGCTTCGCAGTGTCCTGACATCCATCTCGCGAACGTCGCCGCCATCGAATAGTATCGCGCCTGCTGTGACGTCGTAGAACCGTTCAATCAGCGCCATGGCGGAGGACTTGCCAGCTCCAGAAGGACCGACAAACGCGACAGTCTGTCCTGATGCGATGCTGAGGTTGACATCCCTTAAAGATGCCTTGGTTGAGTTCGGGTACAGCAAGGTGACATTCTTGAATTCGAGCTTCGGCATGGTTTGCTTGGGATTGTCAAGATTGGACGTCTTGCTGCGATTGCTGCTCAACAGCGATGAAGTCGTTGACGATTTTGAGTGTGTTGCTTCTGCTGTGGGGACCATAATCTTGGGCTGCGCGTCAAGCAGAGTAAAGATGCTTCGTGAAGCCGTTTTCGCGCGTGCAATCTCGGGACTGAGGCTGAAGAAGTGGCCCGCCGACTGTGCGGAGAACAAGAGTGCTGGCAAAACGATGAAGAATGCTGTCGTGGAGTAGTTGCCATTTCGGACTTGCTGCGATCCCCACCAGTATGCCAATGCATAGACGAAGTAGGTGATTGAGAAGCAGAAAGCCAGCAACGTGTTGGCGTAGTACACAAAGTTGCGGAGCTTGTGGAAGGGCTTCCGGAGCGATTGTTGGTACTCTTCAATCAGATGCTGCTCCAAGCAGAGTGCAGTGACCGCGCGCCTGTTGCGGCAAGCTTCAGCCGCGAGGGCGGTAGCATCGGTGTATGCCTCACGATGCTGTTGCTCGGAAGCAGTCAGGAGGCGCAGGCGTGCCCATCCAGCGACCAGCATAATCGGCACGGCAGCGAGCAGAACCACCGCTATCTTCCAGGCCACGATATGGGACAAAATGACGCCTCCTATGACTGACGTGAAGATGGTGAAGATGGCACCGAGTGCAACGCCGCCGAGCGCAGACAGGTCTCCAGGATCCTTGGTGAATTTGGACATGAGCTGTTGAACAGAATGGCCTGTCTCTGAGTACCACTCCACGTCGAGGTGCAACAGCTTGTGCAAAAGACGGGTCTGTACTCGTCCGGTGATCCTGCTGGAGATGATGCCAAACACGGTGCCACTGGTGAAGTACGATGCCAGTGCGACGAGAGCAAGAACGAAGAATATCAAGCTGAACATGTCGGCTCGGCTGTAGTAGTCCGGGTTCGAGGTGCCGGCATTGAGGAGCTCGATCAAGTTTCCAAAAACCACGGCTTGGCCAAGGAGAATGCCACCACTGACAATACTTGCGAGAAGTCCAGAACCGGCCACGAGACGATCCGACTTTGCAATGTTACCGATCCGTCTCGCAATTCTCCAAATGCTGAGTCTGTTTTCATCTGGTGTGTCCACTTCTTGCTCGTTGTTCTGCGCGTTGCTCGTGCCATGGAAATGCGAGGACTTTGTTCTGTTGAGCGTCAACGGGTCACTCTCTTCTTTGGACTGTTCGGTATCGTCAAATGTTGTGTTTTGCGCGTCCAGCAATCCTCGGAAGATGGAGTCTTCGCGCGAAGCAAGTTCTCGGGGTGTTCCTGATTCGACAACAGCTCCTTCGCTTACCACCGCTACTGAATCCGAGTCCAGAGTCGTAGACAGGCGGTGAGCTATCATAATTACAGTCACGCCGGCAGCGGCCACTCCTTTGACAGCCTCAACCACCGCGACCTCGGAGCGAGCGTCAAGTGCAGCCGTAGGTTCGTCAAGGATAAGCACAGCCGGGCGCTTAATCAATGCTCTTGCGAGACAGACCCGTTGCCTCTGCCCACCAGATAGCTGAACCTCATTGCTGAGCCTGGTGTGCATGCCTTGTGATAACTTGTTCAGAAAATCCACATTTGCATCCCTCAGCGCCTGTTCGCAGCGCCGAAACTTCTCCTCCTCGCTGAGATCTTGGCCCAGCAGACCATAACATACATTCTCATACACTGTGCCAGAGAACAGAATGTTATCCTGGTCCAAAACAGCAATCTGTGATCGCAAATGTCCCGAGTCAATGGTCTTGACATCGTCGTTACCAATGTTGATGTAGCCCGAGTAGTCGTAGATTCCAAGCAGCAATGCGACCAATGTAGACTTCCCTCCTCCGCTGGTGCCCACAATCGATGTGAATGTTCCTGCCGTCAACTTGAGGTTGAGCCCCTTCAAGGTCTTCACCGTAGGCCGCGCAGGATATTGGAACTCCACGTTGCTGAACTCAATGTCTCGCCCGATAAAGTCCGGCTTCAGATTAGACATACGATACGTACCCGAGCTGTATGTCCCGCTGCTCTCATCAAGAAGCTCTTGAATGGTCGCTTTGGCAGCGGCTGCTCGCGCGAATATCTCCAGAAATGGCGCGAATTGTCCTACCACAAAGGATGCGTCCAGAATGAGAAACACGACGGCATACACGGTACCGGCGTTGCCACCAGCCGCCTCGCGGCTGCCAAGGAAAAAGGCGAGCGCGTTGGCGGAATAGGCGATGAAGTAGATGAGGGCCGCCTGGAGGGCTGCCAGTACAGCTTTCTTGAGGTTGGCTCGCGTGGATTCGCTAACATGTTGGGCATGTCTCTGGCAGAGTTCTTCGATCATGTCAAAGGCTTGAACAATCTTCACTGCACTCAACGCGCTCTGCGTCCGTCAGCGTATGCACCCACAATGTCTGGTTACAGCGTCTCGGCCGCACGTACCTCAACCACCTCGTTGGCTCGCTGGTTCTTCTCTGTGACACCTTTACTGCACTTGGACACCATTGGTGAAAGGACGGCAAAACTCAGCGTGATCGCGGGAACCACAGAAGCGAGAAGAATGCCCGTCAGTCTCGCATCCAGGATGAAGCCCACGATGAAAGCTGCCACAAAGTAGGAAATGGCCTGGATGAAAATGCCCACCTTCTCTGAACAGCCGGCCTGAATGGTGTCCATTTTCTCGGTCAACAATCCATTGACGTCGATGTCGTGCGTGTCCAGGTACGCCTGATCGAGATGTAACAAGCACCTCAGCAACTGCTGCCGCAGTTTGAGACTGACATTCTCTGCCGTCAATCCAAAGCCAATGGTGTATATGGTCGTCACTGCAAAGTACGCCACGGCAACGCCAAGCAACTGCACGAGTCTGTCGTAGAGGACATTTTCTGGTGGCGGGAACTCATTGATGATTTTGCCAAAAATGTATCCTATGATCGGAAGGGGCACTCCAGCAGTGATGGCGAAGAATGCACTGCCGAGCGCGATTGCTTTCTGCACTTTCGTTTCCAGAGGATCGTAGAGGCTCAGATACGTATTTCGAAAAGGGTTGATGCCCAAAAGCTGTTGGTAGACCTTTTTCGAGAAGACCGTCACCGGCGCTCTCCAGGTTGACACGCGTGCAGTGTCGAAGGCTGCGGTTTGCGGCTCCGGGAGTGGCTCTGAGGTGTATGCAGACATTTGCCGGTCCATGGAGTCTTCGCGGTGGTGAGTGGCACTGGATCGTGAATGCAGCTCCACCGATTCCTGATGCGAAAGCTGCCTGCCGCCATGCAGAGAACCCATGGTGCCGACTCAGCGGTCGACTATGAAGTGCAGCAGATCCGATCCGTGTTGATCAATCTTGCCCATTAACGTGGGAGGGTAAAGTACAGTCGGCCGGCGTCAAGGATGTGCTCGTCGTGAATATTGTGCCATGTCCGACTGCGCATAATCGTGACTGGAGCAGCTGCTGGTAAACACTCCAACAATAACAAAACTGGCAAGTTGTGAATTCTGTCGTGCATCGTTGTTTACTGGTGGCTCTGGTACCAAGGCTCACGGCGAGTTTAGCGTTTCGGACCACAAGAGAGCCATCAGTGACCACCCCCAACTAACCTCTGTCCACCAATACACGACCTCGGGAGAGGCTTCTTATGACGCAGTCGAGTATTTGGCAACTGGAGGGCACTACGGTTCGGCGCCATACCGCCGTAGCCACGTACCCGGTCCTATTTCCATCAAATGCATGACTGAAGCGCGTACGTTATCTGATCATGCGGCACGATGTCGTCCCCAGACGCTCATTCGACTGTCCACGGGTCGGAATAGACAACATTGTCGTGGGCGTAAGGTCTGGCGGTGCCGTGTGCCGACTGCCCGTCGCTTACGAGGGTTGATGCTCATCTTCCAAATCAGGAGGACTCGTAGTACTGCGCGTCGCTGGATGATAATGACGCGCGGGAGACTGCTGCGCGTGTAATGAATGATTGAAAGCTGTGAAGAGGTGGAGGTTGCGGTTCAGGGAAGGTGCGAGATCGGAGGCGCGGAAGGAGCGCGACACTTCGGACATCCCACGCCGCGTCTGGCCGAAAAAGACTTTCGCTCCGGCTCTGTCGACAGGGATCATCTAGGCGTCGGCGCTAGTCCGTTGATGTGTGGAACTTTCGACTGCGACAACATCTGTCTTGCTGGCGGAAAAGAACCATCTTCACCACTTTGGTGGCGTGGCGAATCTTTACATTACAGCAGACGCCAGTGGCAGATCTTGGCCACCCGTGGTATCGTGAGAACCGGCGGCAGTCCCGTGACAATTCGCTTCCACCTGTTGGCAAAGATGTGGATTTGTTCTTGTCACTACTACTGCACCGGCCAACCTCACCAGAGGGCAAGGTATTTCATCGACTAGTGGCAACTTCCCGCCTGTCCCTTCCCTTCCTCATTCACCTTGCCCATCCAACAACCTCATCAAGCCTCGCCGACATGGCATCAAAGCTTTCGATCAGCAACCCGGCGCCAAGGAGACTCCCGGGACCTCAGCTCCTGCACCATCTCATCAGCACGACGGGTACAGATGGTGTGCCAGCCATTGAGCACACATCAGAAGACGGCGCGCGGGTCTCGTTGAGTTATAAGGAGTTTCACAGCCGAGCGAATGCTTTGGCCCGTCGCATCACATTAGCGATCCAGCGCTCTGCGACGAATCCGGAACGAATCGTCGTTCCTCTCCTGCTACCGCAATGTCCCGAACTGTACACATCTCAACTGGCGGTATTGAAAGCTGGGGGGGCATTCTGCCCGGTTGTGCTCGATGCGCCAGAAGAACGATTGCGATTCATTCTCAGAGATATCGAAGCCAGTATATTACTCACGACAGCAACCTTGAAGGCCAAGCTACCTGCATTAGACAATGTGGAGGTCTTGGCTGTAGACGACGACGACGACGATGACGACGACGACGACCTTTCTAATCAGTCTGTGCAAACGACTACCTCCAACCCAGAAGACCCGGCCTATGTAATGTATACCAGTGGAAGCACCGGGCAGCCAAAGGGAGTAATACTTTCACATTCAGCCGCATGCCAGGCACTTCTGGCGCACGACAGGCACATCCCCGATTTCCAAAGATTTCTGCAGTTCGCTAGCCCAACGTTTGATGTGTCCGTGTTTGAGATCTTCTTTCCCTGGCTACGCGGGCGCACATTGGTCAGTTGCGAACGAAGGCGGCTGTTGAATGACCTGCCAGCTGCGATCAACGACCTCGAGATCGATGCGTGCGAGTTGACTCCGTCAGTCGCAAGTAGCTTGCTTCGTGGCCGATCAAGCGTACCCGGCCTCAAGGTCCTTCTAACAATCGGCGAGATGTTGAAATCTTCAGTGGTGGAAAGTTTCGGTGGCGATGCATCAGAAACAGCAATCTTACATGGCATGTACGGCCCGACAGAAGCAACGATACATTGCACCCTGCAGACGAACTTTTCAAAGAGCACGTCATGTAACTGCATCGGTGCGCCGCTCGAAACCGTTTCTGCGTTCATAATCAAGGCCGTGGAAGGCCCGGTGGATAGCATCGAGATTCTGGCTATCGGTGAGGAAGGCGAGCTCGCGGTTGGAGGCTACCAGCTTGCCGATGGTTACATCAATCGTCCAGAGCAGACTGCAATAGCGTTCGTACAGCACGATGAATATGGGATGCTGTACAGGACGGGAGATCGAGCACGAATGCTCCCAGATGGCACTTTCGAGTGTCTCGGCCGAATCTCGAGCGGCCAGGTGAAGCTTCGCGGACAGGTAAGCATATCTACGAGCAGCTGTGGTGGTTCTGATTGCTGACTTATTGTAGCGAATCGAACTTGGAGAAGTCGAGCACGCAGCGTCGAAAACGGAGGGCTGCAGTGACGTTGTTGCTGAAGTTATCGACAACACGTTGGTGGCATTCTGCGTCAGCAGAGCGCCTCACATCAGTCAAGATGAAGTGGTCAAAACGTGTCACCGATGGCTTCCTGCGTTCATGGTGCCGGGAGACGTCGTGATCCTCAGTTCATTACCATACCTGGCTTCTGGGAAGTGCGATCGCAAAGCATTACGCGCGCAGTACGGAGAGCACCAGTCGAGTGTTGTTCACGATGAGACGGAGCAAGACGCGAGCATGCAACTCGTGTTGGACTGTCTTCAATCTGTTTTGGGAGCGCAGGTCGCCCCAAACAGCTCGTTATCAGCCTCGGGCCTAGACTCACTTTCCTCGATTCGATTAGTCGCTGAGCTGCGGAAATGCGGACTCGCCCAGATGGATGCCGGCGACGTGCTTGCCGCGCGCACCCCATCCGACTTGTGTGTCGCTTTAGACGATGGTCGAGGACAGGCGATGCATGAAGACTGGCAGCAGGAATGCAGGGACCAGTATCGGACGACTCTGGACGAGGCTATCAGGCGGTCACTGCCCGAAGACCTACAAGATGCTGTGGAGTCCTCTTTTCCATGCACTCCTGTACAAATTGCAATGCTCACCGAGACCGCCAAGAACTCAAGTGCATACTGCAATTGGGTGCGATTGGCTCTGCCGAGTTGCTCAGATTCGGCCTTGCTACGACGTGGTCTCATGCGGCTGTCAGATCTTCACCCGTTACTACGATCCGGATTTCTCTTCACGCAAGAAGTACAGCAGAGCTACGCCGCAATCGTATGGCGCTCTTTGGCCGAACATCAGATAGAAGAAGTCTCAGAGTTCAAGTTCGCCTTCAAGCTTGAGACCGAGTCGGATCTCAGAAGACCGACCAAGTTCCAAATACGCCGGGCGGACTCTGGGCTCGAGGTACTGGCCCAGCTTCATCACGCAACATATGATCAGTGGTCTATGGACTTGCTCCGGATCGATCTGGCTTTGATACTGAAAGGAGAAGCACCACCCCAACCAGCATCCTTCGAAACTGTTGCCGACTACTATATCCACCACGAGACTCACACAGGGTCTTCAGAGTCACTAGACTTCTGGCAAGATCAACTTCAGGATGTGTCACCAACCTCGATGCCGCTGCTTCGAGGAACCGAGCTTCGTCCCGCGCTGCTACGGACCGAGTGGCAGGACACCTCGCTTCGGAGTTCTGAGCTGAGATCGCACACCAATGCTATCGGTTGCAGTGCGCCAGCTGTGTTTCAATCTGCCGTAGCAGTCATCCTCGGCGCCTACGTCGGTGTCTCGGACGTCACCTTTGGCTCGGTATTCTCTGGTCGAACAATACCTCTCCAGAGCATTGATACCGTCTTCGGCCCTTGCTTGGCGACCCTGCCACTTCGCATAGATTCCAAGACAGCGAGAACCAATAGAGACCTCTTGGGTGCAGTCACTGATCGTAATCGTCACATACAAAGCCACCTACTCATATCTCCTACCGCCATACGCGAAGCGGCAGGCATTGCACCCGGGACCGCGTTGTTCGACACCCTCTTCGTCTGGCAGGAGAGCACTTTAGGACTCGGTCAGGAGCCTGAAGATATAAACGAGATTGATTCAGCCGACCAGCTTGAATTTGATCTTGTGTTGGAGTTTGAGCCCTCGCCGGCTGCCGTGAGGATGCGAGCAACCTACCAACAACGTCTTCTAAGTCCCAAACAGGCTCAAATTCTGCTGGACCAGATTGAAGCGCTCGCCCTGGCGATGCTGCGCGATCCAGATGGACCTGTGCAAGATCTGAATAACGAATTGAGCTCGAACCTGCTCTCCATTGTCAACGCGGAGCCGACCGATCACGCTGCCACCTTTGAGCTTACAGATGCGATACAGAAGAGAGGCTCTCACGACCCTGATAGTATCGCCATCATGTTTGCGTCAGCAATCGACGAAAGCTCCATCAAGAGCACCAAAATGACGTACCGAGAGCTGGACAGACGTGCGAATAGTATGGCTCATTCACTCATCGCAGCTGGGGTACAATCAGAAGATCTCGTCTGCATATGCATGGAGAAATGCATTGATTTGTATGTTGTCATGCTTGCAATCTTCAAAGCTGGAGCCGGATACCTGCCTCTCGTGCCGGACACTCCATCGACCAGAATCAAATCGGTGCTTGGACAAGCAGACATCAGACTCTGTGTTTGCGATTCCACCACTGAGTCTCTTTTCCGGTCACTCACTGATATCAAGATTGTAAACTGCGCTACTCTGGTATCATCGAACGAGGACCCTCCAAGCGTTCCTCAAGCCAATTCAAGAATCTCATACGCCGTTTTTACGAGTGGCAGTACCGGAGAGCCAAAAGGTGTTGCGGTCACGATGGACAACCTGAAAGGCAACCTCGCTGTGCTTGCAGATCTCTACAAGGTTTCTGCAGGTGATCGCCTGCTGCAGTCGTGCTCTCAGGCGTTTGATGTCAGCGTCTTCGAGATCTTCTTCGCATTCTACACAGGCATGTGTCTGTGCTCTGCCACCAAGGACGTGCTCTTTTCAGACTTCGAGCTGAGCATTCGCAGCTTTGCCATTACACATCTATCACTGACCCCAACCGTGGCAGCACTTGCCAAACCGGAGAATGTCCCGACTGTGAAGTTTCTGGTCACAGCCGGTGAAGGGATTACCGAGAAAGTGCACCGTACTTGGGCAGACAACGGCCTACATCAAGGCTATGGCCCTTCCGAGACGACGAACATATGCTCCGTTCACATGAATGTCTCTTCCAACGATGTTCTTGGCAATATCGGCCCGCCTTTCCAAAACACCTCCGCATTTGTGCTTGCTGCGGAAGGTGACTTTCGGATCCTACCAGCAGGCGCGTATGGTGAATTTGCATTTGGAGGCGAACAGGTCTTCCGCGGGTACATTGGGAGGGATGATCTCAACTCAAGCAAGATCATCAACCATCCCCAGTACGGTCGTGTCTACAGAAGTGGCGATATGGGGCGCATCCTTCCAGATGGGACACTTTTAATTTCTGGGAGATTAGACGACCAAATCAAAATCAGAGGCAACCGAGTCGAGCTCGGAGAGATTAACGCAGTGGTAGCTGATCACCCGGACGTTGCCGACTGTGCTACCATTGTCCTCGGCGATAAAAGTTCCAACCAAATGCTCGCCACCTTCTGGGTGCCACTTTTGAGCGGCAGTGTACCCAACGCTGTGAGCATCGTGCAAGAACATGGTAAACAGCTCGTGCCCGCTCTGTACGACCTTCTGGACGATGCTCTGCCGGCGTACATGATACCGAGCATACTGGTGCCCGTGAACAAGCTGCCAATGACCACTCAGGGCAAGTTGGACAAGAGAGCTCTGCGTACAACATACGAAGAGCTCGAACCTGAGGTGAAGAACTTGCTGGCGCGTATCAGTGAGGTGTCTGCCCAGGATGGCCCTGCAACACCCACTGAGCGGACGATGGCGGGCACCATCAGCCGTATCCTCGAGGTGCCTCTTGCGAACATCTCAAGGAACGCGTCCCTGTTTGCTCTCGGACTGAACTCTCTGAACGCAATCCAACTCGCGAGGGCGATCAGCCAAGCAGTAGGCTCGGATGTAAGTGTCAGCGCAGTGCTACGCCAGCCAAGCATCTCGCGTCTAGCAAAGTCTCTTGCAGCTGCGGGTGACTTGCAGACGCCGGCCTCCAGCAAGTGTGTCAGTACCATTCTGGATGAGGGTTTTGTGGAGACAACGAAAGCCTCATTTCATGCGGAGGGCCATGTTGTTGAGGTGATACTCCCCTGCACGCCTCTGCAGGAAGCAATGCTGTCCGTGGGAGGAAGCGGCAGCTCGAATTCTTACTGCAACACGACCAAAATCCACTTTCTTGGCGACATGGACAAGCTGCGAGCTTGCTGGGTCTCTCTGACTGAAAGGCAAGCAATCTTGCGCACTGCCTTTGTGGAGACGCCATTCGCATCGAGTCCTTACGTGCAGGTCGTCTTGCAAGAATCTGCCACAACCTGGACGCATGTCGAGCAGCCTCATTCCAATGGCAAGCCAAATGGCCTAGCAAAGCATGCTAATGGACACGGCAACAGCCACATCAATGGGCGAATTGACGGACCACAGAATGGAAACTGCATCGGAAACAAGGTTGACGAACACCGGAACCCACAGCTCCCTGGAGTTTCCACATCCAGGCCCATTGAGGTTGTACAATGCGGGCGCGACATTTACCTTCAGATGCATCATGCTGTGTATGATGGCATCTCGGTGTCCAACATCTTTTCCGAGCTGCACTCTCTGTACAGAGGAGACAATCTGCCTACGCCAGTGTCATTTGAGCCATTCCTCGCAGAAGTATCAAAGCAGAATGGACAGGAAGCCATCGATTTCTGGTCTTCAAGGCTGCACTCCTTCAAGCCGTCCCCGTTTCCAGCTTTGGAGACAGGAAGCGATTCGCAAGAAGAGCATCTCGAGATGTCGCTCGGGCTGTCGTCCTCTGCCATGGCATCGTTCAGCGAGCGCCACTCTTGCACAAGTCTCAGCGTTTTCCAGGCTGCATGGGTCCAGACCCTAGCGCAGGCACAAGGCATCACGGATCTCTGTTTCGGCAATGTCGTTAGCGGACGATCAGTATCTGTTGCGGATGTAGATTTTCTCGTCGCGCCTTGCTTCAACACAATACCCGTGCGAGTCCAGCTCGATAATTTGCGGACCAACCTGGATCTCATTAGATACCTGCATCGCGAGAACGTGGAGTGTCTACCATTCCAGCTTACGGCGCTGCGTCGCATTCAAGCCGTGAGCCAGCTGCCCTCGAAACACTTGTTCGACTCGCTACTGCTAGTACAGCCGCCTATAGCTGAGGGCGACGAGTGGGACATCGAGGAAGAAGAAGACATGGGTATGGGCATTCCGATCGTTCTGGAGATCGTCCCGGAGGGAGACGACTATGACCTGCTCTGCCATTACATGCCCGAGAAGGTCGACAAGGCCGTAGCCGCCATGCTCGCTGAAGCATTCATCTCAAATTTGAAGGCCTGCCTGCAGTATTCATCTGGGAGCATTGTCCAAGAAGGAAATTCTGCTCGGCCTGAACTTACGGGAAAACTTGCGCCAGTTTTACAGTCTACCACGAGCGACGAAGTGAACGCTGTCTCGACTGCTGATTGGACGGAAGAAGAGACCATGGTGCGTGAAGTCTTCGCAGATCTTGCTGCCATCGACAAGGCCAAGATATCAAAGACGACCTCTCTTTACCGCATCGGACTGGACAGTCTCAATGCTGTCCAGGTGGCATCGCAGTTGCGTAAGCGGGGAGCCAAGATAGACGCGGCCGATGTGATGCAGTATCAAAACCCTGCCTCCTTGGCACAGTTCCTCTCCAAGAAGCACGTTGGAGGCGAGCCGAGAAGTACCAATGGCATCGACCTTGACGCATTCGATCAGCACCATAGACAACACGCTGTCAAGAGCCGTCAGATAGGAGAAGATTTGATCGAGGCCGTCCGACCCTGCACATCTGCTCAGAGTGGTATGCTTGCACAGTTCATTCAGTCGCAAGGTGAATACTACTTCAGTCGAAACGTCTATGGCGTACCCCACAATATTAGCCTTGAACAAATTCATGGCGCATGGAAGTCAGTTCAGTATAAGCATCAAGTCCTCAGGACCGGGTTCGTTCATCTCGAGGATGCGAAGAGTCCTTTTGCGATGCTGATCTACAAGGCGGACGCGCAGCTTGAAACAAGATTGCCTGGCGAGGATGTCTCGATGGACCGTCTACACAAGAGACATTCGGATTCTGTTCTGCATGACTTGCATCTGCCTGCTTGGCGAGTCGCTCTGGAGTCGACAGGAGATAGTCGGAACATGGTGTTATCTATACATCACGCGCTTTACGATGCAGACGCGTTAAGCTTGCTACTCAAGGAGTTTTCACTGGCGTTGCAAGGGGTCGAACTTGGGCCATCGTCGAGTATTGACGCTGTCCTGAAGATGCAACTCGATGGTGCAGCTGAGAATAAGAAAGAGAGTGAGCAGTTCTGGAAGAAGTCGCTCGAACTCACCCAGCTAATCAAGTTCCCCAACTTGACACCGACCATTGTCAAGGAAAGCAAAGCCTCGTCAACACATTTGACGTCACGGATAAACATGGCAGTTCTTGATACCTACTGCAGGAACCAGGGCGTCACAATCCAAGCTTTGGGACAAACTATATGGGCGCAGTTGCTGGCTGTATACATCGGCGAGCCTGCTGTGACTTTTGGAACAGTCTTTGCTGGATCCACAGCCGACGTGGCGTTCCCTAGCATTTCGACACTCCCCGTCTATTGCAACACAAAGCAGCCGACTCTCGAGGTTGTCCAACATATGGTCGACTATAACGCATCTGCACAGCGACATCGCCGCACGCCTCTGGCAGAGATTCAGCGCTTCGCAGGTACACCTGGCCAGGCGCTGTTTGACACCATTTTCGTGTACCAGAAAAGTGATGACACGGATGAGGATCGCTTAACGTGGCAAGTCGTCAGCGATAGTCTCAGCGTCGACTACGCGGCATCTATGGAACTGCTTGCAGGCCACTCTGGCGAGCTGAGTCTACGTCTAACATTCAACCTTGCCATCATACCCGAAGCTCACGCCAATTTGGTGTTGCAGCAATTCGAGGCACTCTTGCAGCGAGCGTTGGGTGACCAGGCTGAGCATACTCTTCCGCAAGATCTGCTGTCAATTGTGCCTCCCAAAGAGGCTGTACTTCCAGGCGAAGTAACTCTACTGCACCAATTTCTGGAGCGTGGGGCACAAGAACACCCCCACAAGCCAGCGCTCGAGTTCATCTACGACTTGGAGGACAGCTCTGAGAGCAGGAAGACCTGGACGTACCGAGAGCTCAATGATCGTGGAAATCAGGTTGCAAATCTCATTCTTGCTCATGGTGTCAAGCCAGGCAGCATGATCGCGGTGTGCATGAGCAAGTCACCTGAGGCTACTTTTGCGTTTGTGGGCATCTTGAAGGCCGGCTGTGCGTTCCTGGCCATGGACCCGGATTTGCCACTGGCACGTCGCAAGTTCATCGTCGAAGACTCGAGCTCCCAGGTGTTGTTCGTCGATGTCGGTAAGACAGATACAGAATTGGTTGAAGTTGTGCGCAACATTGAATTAGTCGAGAGCGGTTTGCTGGATCTGCCAACAGCCAGTCCAGCGATCGAAGACATTGAACCCAGCTCGAACAGCTACTGCTTGTACACGAGTGGCACAACAGGAACTCCAAAGGGTTGTGAGCTTACGCATGAGAATGCTGTACAAGCCATGCTCTCCTTCCAACGACTGTTTGCCGATCATTGGACAGCATCGTCACGCTGGCTACAATTTGCCAGCTACTGGTTTGACGTATCGGTCCTTGAACACTTCTGGAGCTGGAGCGTGGGCATCACTATGGTAGGTGCGCCACGGGATCTTGTACTCGAAGATCTCCCAGGCTTCATCACTGCGGCCAACATTACACATATCGACTTGACCCCGTCATTGGCACGACTACTGAAGCCTGAAGAAGTTCCGAGTCTACACAACCACGTCTTCATTACTGGAGGCGAAGCACTCAAGCAAGAGATCATCGACTCATGGGGCCCATTACACACCATCTACAATGGCTACGGCCCGACTGAAGCCACCATCGGGTGCACCATGAACGTTCACATTGGTCCAGATGCGAAGCCTTCGAACATTGGTCCACCTTTTGACAATGTAGGAGCATTTGTGCTCACTCCTGATACTGACGAACCAGTGCTTCGTGGCGCAGTGGGCGAATTGTGCGTTTCGGGCAAGCTTGTGGGCAAAGGCTACCTCAACAGACCTGATTTGACAGCCAAGGCATTCCCATATCTCGAACGCCTGGGTGAGCGAGTCTACAGGACGGGTGATCTAGTCAGATTGCTCGCGGACGGCTCGTTCTCTTTCATTGGACGTAAAGACACGCAAGCCAAATTGCGTGGCCAGAGATTGGAGATAGACGAGATCGATGCTGTGATCAAGGCCGCTCACGCTGGTATATCTGATGTTGCATCTCTCGTCACCAAGTCTAGCGAAGGCGAACGCGAAATGCTGGTCACCTTCCTCGTTGACGGCGAAGCAAAGGATCGAGATCTCCACATGGCGCAGTCTGGTCAATCTGTCGAGCTTGTGGCAGCGGCAGATCAGGCGTGTCGTGATCGACTGCCCGGATATATGGTGCCAACTCACATCGTACCGCTTTCGCGTCTCCCGTTGACAGTCAACAACAAGGTCGACGCCAAGCGCTTGGTCTCGCTGTTCTCGTCTCTCTCTACACAAGAGCTGCAGCGTCTCAAAGGTGGCCAGGAGAATGGTCGAGCTCTCAACTCACACGAGCGCAAAGTCGCCAAGGTCATCAGCAAGCTGCTCTCGATCGATGTCGAGGACGTCAGCGCAAATTCGAACGTCTTCTCTCTTGGCCTCTCCTCCGTGTCTGCAATCAGCCTTGCAACGCTTCTAAAGCGTGCTGGCTTCGAGCATGCTAGCGTGGCGACGATCGTGAGCACACCAACTGTCTGTCATCTGGCAACTGCAATTTCGGGCGACAGCAGTGATGGTCAAATCGAGCACAACGCAGTCATGCAGTCACAGTTGAGCATATCTGCTTTCGCACGACGATATAGGAGTACCGCGGCCAAAACGTTGGTGGTTGATGCTTCCAATATCGAAACCATCGCACCGTGCACACCGCTACAGGAAGGCATCGTGGCTGATTCCATCAAGGGCACGGAGCGGCCCTACTTCAATGCATTCCACTATCGCCTGCGGGACGCCGATCGGGACCGCGTGGGCGAAGCTATACTGCAGCTGCATCGGCAGCTTCCCATCCTTCGCACTTGCTTCATTCGCACAGAGGAAGGCTTTGCCCAGGTCGTTCTGCGCACAGTCGAGTGTCCTTTGCACTTTGAAGATGTCGAAGATGATAGTGCTTGCGAGGCAGTGCTTTCTGAGCACAAGGAACGATGGGCGTCAAGGGCAGGCGATGATGTCCAACAGCCCTTCGAGGCAATCATCGTGCATGCCCCTTCAGGTCACATCGTAGCACTGCATGCACATCACGCCCTATACGACGGCATATCTTGGGAGCTCATGATGGACAAACTCGCACAAATCTACAGTACAGGCAAGGACGTAGACTGCGGCCCAAGCTTCATTGAGGCTTTGCCCTATGGGCCTCTTTGCAAGAGGAACGACGCAAAGGAATTCTGGGATGCGCGACTCAAAGGCTTCCATTTCACTCCGCTGACGCCACTTGCTGAGCAGCCAAGTTCTGACGGCGTCACAGTCACCAGAAGCATTGACTCCCTGCAGTCAATAGAGAAGCTTCGCAAGACCCTGGGAATCTCTCACCAAGCTATCTTCCAGGCTGCATTCTCAGTCGCTCTACACCAGCACGCACCACAAAGCCAGACCTATGGTGTTGTGATATCTGGACGATCTTTGAACTTCGACAGTGCGGATGCAATCATCGGACCAATGTTCAATACTGTGCCTTTCGCAGTCAACATGGAGTCTGCAGATGATTGGACAAGGCATCTTCGGAGATGCCATGAGTCTAGCGCTACGTTGCTACCGTTTCAGCACACCTCGCTGCGTGACATACGGAAGTACTGTCGCCGTCATCCCAGCGATGCATTGTTCGATGTGCTCTTCGTGTTTCAGCAACCTGCCGATCAGTCACCATCAGAAACAGAATCCATGTTTGACCTTGTGCCAATACCCACACCAGCAGAGTACCCTCTGGCCGTCGAAGTTGAAATCGCCCCGACTGGAGGCATTCAGATCACCGCCGCGTGCCAGGGTGGCTTTGCCACACAGGATGCGCTGATGGAATTCCTAAGCACATTCGAGACGGCACTGCAGTGCATCGCGCAAAATACGGAAGGGCAGATATCAGAAACCTTCACGATCTCTCGAAGTAGCAGCACAGCGACTCCCCAGCAGCAGCTTGATGCTCCTGCTCAGCTTGATGGCATTTCTGACTTCGAGTGGACTTCTGAAGCAAGACAGCTCAAAGGCATCATTGCGGAGGTGGCAGGCTGCGCTTCTGACGACGTGACTGAGCACGTTTCCATATTCACCCTCGGGCTGGACAGCATCGATGCAGTCAAGCTAGCAGCCCGGATGAAGAAAGCTGGCATGGCGGTCCCGGTTAGCAAGATCTTGAATGCTCAAACCATTCCCAGACTCCTCGATGAGCTCACGTCACATGCGACGGGTCACGCAGAGACGGCATCTGCCAGCAAATTCTCCGCCTTGGAAGAACAGCTCCAGCCTTTGCGTATGCAGATTGGCTCACGAATGCGGGGAGAGATTGAGCGCTTAATACCAGCTGCACCAGGTCAAGAAGCATTGATTGCAGAAATGGTCCGATCTGGGTTCAACGAGTATTTCAACTCGGATGTGTTACACTTGCCACGTGAAGTGGACATTGATCGACTGAAGCGCGCTTGGCAGGAAGTGGTCGATGGTTCGCCAATTCTCCGGACAGCATTCGTCGAGGTCTCGGAACCTGAAGTTGATGCTACATTTGCCCAGGTGATCTTGACAACAACTACGCTGGAATTCGATGAGGTTGATGCCCTGAGTCTGGATGACCTCAGCACGTACTTCGAGTCCGTCAAGCAGGCCGTTCGTGGCTCCTTCTCGTTGGCGCCGCCTCTCCGCTTGGCTATAGCGACTGTCAAAGATGAGCGATACTTGATACTTTCACTATCGCACGCGCAGTATGACGGGCACAGTATCGGCCTGCTGCACACTGATGTTGCGGCCGCGTATGCGGGCACGTATGAACTGCGCAGAAGCTATGACGAGGCGATCGATCAAGCTTTGAGCGCCACGAACGACAGCGCACTTGCCTACTGGCGTGATACACTTGCAGGTGCTCGGGTGGCACATTTCACACAGCTCGAAGATTCGGAAGTGACCACTCATCGCGTTGAACGCGCAGCTCAGCTCTCGTGCAGCAGTGCAAGAGGACTTTGCCAGCGCCTCGGGGTGTCTCTACAGGCGCTCGCACAAGCTTCGTGGGCAATGCTTCTTTCGAAACACCTTCAGGACCTTGAAGTTCTGTTTGGCGTGGTACTCGCTTGTCGCGACAGTGAAGAGGCTGAGCAGATTCTCTTCCCGACAATGAACACTGTGCCTGTCAGGGTCTCGCTTCACGGATCAGTATCTCAGATGCTTCGCGACGTACAAGACAATATCAACAGTATGCGACAGCATCAGAGAACTCCGCTTCGCTACATTCAGACAGCCTGCGCAGATCTGATATACGCGGGCAAACGGAAGGCAAGGCATGGACTATTCGACACTCTGTTCATCTATCAGAACAGGGGTGATACGATGAGTGGCCAAGACGCACCGCTGTACGAGTCTGCTGCTACCGATGCCAATGTTGAATACCCAGTCGCTGTGGAAGTCGAAGCTGTTGGCGATGAGCTTCTCATCAGAGCTGCGTGCAAGTCATCTGCTCTAGATTATGCTGGCGCTGAGCTGCTTCTCAAGCAGTTTGATGAGATTCTCAGTTTCCTGGCTGTCGACCAAGATCAGCCGATTGTTGACTTCGTGGGTAGCAATGTGGTAGTCTGTGGCTTGTTAGAGTTCCCACTCCGCCCTGAGACACTTTCTCGTCAGACTACAAGAGAGCAGAATGTCATGGACAGTTCCGACGACGACTCTGATGAGGATTCGGAAGTTGTGGACACGATTCGTGCTGTCCTTGCTCAGGTCTCAAAGACACCCGTGGAGGACATTCCGCCCAATGCTACAATCGAGTCTATCGGGATCGACTCCATCTCCGCTATCAAAGTGGCATCCTTGCTAAAGAAGAGATCCATCAAGCTGTCAGTGAGCGATCTTCTGAAGGCACAAACGGCAAGAGAAATGGCTCACTCCGTCGGTTCCTCCGAGACAGTGTCCAAGCGAACTCGTCCTGTCAGCGATGTGATGGCCACCGCTCTGGAAGGCCTGGATCTTCCTGCCCTGCGGCAACGTTACGGAATCGATGCCGATGAGGTGCAGGCCATCTTGCCGGTTACTGCTGGTCAGATTTACATGCTTTCAATGTGGGAAAAGACAAAAGGCGAGCTGTTCCACCCAACGTTCTCTTACCAACTACAGAGTCAGAAGTCGTTGGAGGATGTTCACGACGCCTGGCACCAGTTGATTGCCAGAACTGCCGCTCTTCGGACACGGTTCATCGCCACTGGTAGATCCGACATGCCTCTTCTCCAGGTCGTTGGAAAAAGTGCCGTCGAGAGCCCTAATACTGGAAAAGACAACCCACATGTAATGAGGCAGCCGTTCGCGTGTTTGCATGCCAGCAAGACTCGGGATGGCTTCTCGCTCAAGCTGAAGCTTCATCACGCACTGTACGACGCAGTGTCTCTACCTCTGCTCATGCAAAATCTAGAGTCACTTCTTCGGGACGCCTCGCCAACGAAGCCTGAACTGGAATTTAGCGACTATCTCGCACTTGGCGTAAGCGCAGAAGCAGGCAAATCACGACAATTGTTCTGGACAGAGTATCTGCGAACAGTGAAACCCGCGGGGCTTCGACAGCCTGGCACCAAGTCCTCGAAGAAGGTGCAGATATTCAAACCTACGGCGCTGACTTCCTGCGATATGCTTGAGAAGCAGTCAAGAATAGCTGGTGTGACGACACAAGCCCTGTTGTTTGCTGCCTACGCCAAGATCTACAGCAAACATGCGGAGAAGAACGTCGAAGGCAGTGACGATGTAGTCATCGGTATTTACCTTGCCAACCGGACACATCTGCCTGATCTGGACATGCTGGACGCACCAACGCTCAATTTGCTACCTTTGCTCGTCAAGGGTGCCGCACAAACAAATGTCTTCGAGAGCGCCAAACAGATTGACCGAGATCTCCGAAAAATCACGAATGCAGAGAATGCATCTGCAAGCTTGGCAGAGATCTCCGCATGGACTGGAGTGAAGGTGGATACATTTGTGAACTTTTTGAAACTCCCTGACCAAGATGACCAGTCGACGAGTGGAGTGCGTGGTAAGGTTGCCGCCATAGTAGAGAGCAACAGCGAGTGGGATGAGGAAGTGTCGCGCGTTCATGAGCCCGAGAGTCCCGAGGCTTTCGAACTGCCCACGGAATTGCAGGCGTTCCGGCCAGACGAGGCGTATCAACACGCTCTTGACGTTGAGCTTGCTGTCAAGGACGGTAAACTGAGCATGGGCCTATTTTGCTTGGAGGATATGGTGAACCTGGACGAGGCGGAGGGTATGGTGGAGGAGTTTGTCGCAGAATTGGAGAGTTTGGCGGGATAGCATGAGATGGCGTTTTGATCGAGTGGGAAATTGCATCTTGAGGAGTCGGAGGCGTTCGTTTGTTGTGTTACAAAGGAAGTACTGTAGAAGGAGTTTTTTCGAATAGATGTTAGACTGTCAATTGCCTGGTGAGCTAGATTGGTGCATTTCTGCCGTCGGGAAGATGGTCGCCTTTTCTACTTACTCTGGAGATACCGTGGACGCAAAGCAGCAAAATGAGCACTCTTTTTGCGAGGGGTTATGACTACAGTCAGTAATTCCGATGAAGTGGATTCCATTCGAAGACTTCAATTTCGACAATGTGCTCTAGCGGCGAGAAATCTTGTTGTGGCGTTCCCGTTGAGATTGCCCTGTGGCGCAGCAGTGTCGAGTATGCTGTCCTATTTCCTGTTTTGTGCAATCATCAGAGTCGATGATGAGGAGTGATGGAGGAAGTATGGCCGAGAATAATGTCCGAATACCGCAACGCGTGCAGGGAACAGAGATGGCGATGGACACCAAAACACGCGTCTCGTTTCATCAATTTCTGTCGACTTGTCTCAGCACAAAGTCGGCCGCCGGCTTATTCGGCGGCCCGACGCGCCAATCAGATCCTGGTCGTTGAGAACGCCCTCTACCCGCGACCTCCTTTCCATGTTTCTCCCCAAAAGACGGCCACCATCCATCTCGCACTCGCAACTCCATCCAGCAGACATCACCACCGACAGCAGCAGCATGTCGAGTGAACAAGACCGCAAACTCGAGGGCGGCGAGGCGTCTGTGCCGCCGGCCGCCAAGCTCGAGGCGCCCCAGCAGAAGAAGGACCTGCACCCAGCATTCTACATTGCGTACGGTACCGGCCGTTGTGGGAAACCGCTTCAGAACATGCTTCTAACGCTTCGACGGCAGACTCTGGATCGCGCTGTCGGGAAGCGTCATTCTCTTCAACAAATGGGTCTTGCACACTGCCAAGTTTGGTATGATCATGCTGCAGCCTTGTCCGCTGTTCATCACTGACAACAACGTCCAACAGAATTCCCGCTGTTCCTGACAACATGGCATATGGTGTTTGCGACTGTGGTCACGCAAGGTCTGGCCAAGTTCACCACGGTATTGGATTCGCGGCACAAGGTGCCCATGAACCGTGAGACGTACACGAGAGCCATTCTGCCCATTGGACTGTTCTTCAGCTTCAGCTTGATCTGCGGAAATGTCGCCTACATGTACTTGAGCGTTTCATTCATCCAAATGCTGAAGGTGAGTCGTGATGGTTTGTCTGCCATGTGCCGGTCGAAGGCTGACAGTGATAGGCATCCAACGCGATCGCCACCTTGCTCGCAACTTGGGCATTTGGCATTTCTCCTCCGGATATGAAGAAGCTGGTCAATGTCTCGGCGATTATGGTCGGTGTGATCATTGCCTCCTACGGCGAGATTCAGTTCGTGATGATTGGGTTCCTCAGTAAGATTAACTATACAATGATAAATCCGCCAACATGCGCTGACTCAATTTGCAGTTCAAATGGCCGGTATCGTCTTTGAGGCTATTCGCCTGGTCATGGTGCAGCGCATCTTGTCTGCTCCAGAATTCAAGATGGACCCGCTCGTTTCGCTCTACTACTACGCCCCCGCCTGCGCGGTCATCAACGGCATCTTCACACTGTTCATTGAGCTTCCGAAGATGGGCATGAGCGACATCTACAGCGTTGGCGTCATCACCCTCATTCTCAACGCCGCGGTAGCATTCGGATTGAACGTCTCCGTTGTTTTCTTGGTGAGTCCCGAGCCGCATTCGTGCTTCCTGCATGCGCTAATGACTACAGATTGGCAAAACCTCCGCTGTCGTCCTTACTCTTTCTGGTGTCCTCAAGGATATCCTCCTCGTTGTTGCATCCATGGTCATCTTCCACGATCCTGTGGCTCCTCTCCAGTTCTTCGGCTACTCCATCGCACTCGGTGGTCTGGTATGGTACAAGCTCGGCGCAGATGGAGTGAAGAATGGTCTGCGGGACTCGCAACTGGCTATCGCACAGATGCGGCAGAACAACCCTGCCCGAGCAAAGGGACTGGCTCTCGCGGCGACCCTGATCGGTGTCTTTCTGCTGGCTTACATCTTCTTCCCATCGCTGATGGGTGTGGACCAGAAGACGCCATTCACAGCATGAGGTGAGGCATGACTTTTAGCCGCACTGCTTCTCGCTACACGCGGCCTATCGAGTTGTGCTCGCTTTTTTCTTAGCTATTCTCCGATCGCAACCAACAACACGTCTACCAACGAGTCCCATGAAGTTCGACGCTATGGCATCCACCAGTGAAGTAATGCCAAGGCCTCGCCTGAGAACCTTAAAATCGCGACAATGACACGAGGCGCGCCGCTCGCGTATCGAACAGACCTTCTTGGGTGATCATTTGTATTTGGACAATAACACTGACACGGCTGACATCCATGAGGATGTGTCTCCCAGCGCATTGACTGTGCCGCAGCTTATCTCGACCCCTTGAACAGCACTGAAGCAGTGCCCAAGCTATCCAGAGCAAGGAGTGCAAAGCTAGCCCTAATGGACCGCGCTTCATTGAGGAGCGCATCAACTAGCCATGATCCTGCAGCACCTGGCAAACGGCGCTCTTGCCCGCTGGATATAATCCACAGTGCTCTGCCGCGGTCAGTGAAGAAGTACTGCGGTCTGCCGCAAGATGTGGCTCACCTTGGCAACAGTCCAGCTTCTCGCTTTCGCAGCGCACGAGACACATGCGCAAGTGAGTAGCAACAGTCCGGCTCTATGCAACAGCACGGTAACCTCCGGAAACGCGTCTGACACTCTCACTTTCCCGGTCGACTGGCCTTTGGCAAGGAACATCAGCATCACGTCGCCGGGTTCCACAATTATGGATGTGCCCGACCCGTCGTGGGCATTCACAGTCGCTACACCGGGCGAGACTCTACAGACAAGCATCTGGTACGACACTGCTGGGGCAAAGATAGAGAATCGATCTCGGGATTCTGTACGACGTCTGTGCCTTTCCGTTTCGCAATCTTGCCCGCGAACACGTTGCAACTCGCACAAGACGATGATGGGAGATGTGGCCGGACTTTGTCAAATGAATGCCAAATGGAACTGCTGAAAAAGGCAGCAGACAGCGCTCAGCTGTGGACGACATACACCTCTCCGCCACCATATCAGAATTTCACGGCTGGCGTGCTGTAGGCTTTGTGCAGCTTTATCCAAGCTGACCTGTTCGACGACCGAGGGAGGTGGTCCAGTCAATGTTCAGGGATCTTGGCGATGGGCAGCCTGGTCAAGGCAAGAACGCCTCAATCAACAGCAACGCCTCAATCAACAGCATAGGTCAGTTTCTCCATGTCGATAGACTGCGTGTGACTCTCACTAGCGCTCGCTGAGTTCAATGAGTCTATCCTAGACGGCGGCTGCTCACTCACTGCTGGAAGTCAAACATACTCAGAAATTCAGACTCTGAATGACCCCAACACGAACGACAACCACAACATCGCACTTACCAATACATACCTCGTACTTACAGTCTACTTCTCCGTCGCCAATGCTGAGCGGACGAGTGCCAGGAGCGTGGCCAATAGCACACTATCGTGCTTGCGAGCGCGAGACGTTGGCAAAGGCAGTCGAGCAGCGCCAGCCTTGCCCCCTGGCACTCCTCTCGAAGAGCTCCGTTCAAAAGCTTCTCTAGCAGGAAGCACGATTGCTGGGATTGTCGTCGGTGTGGTCGTTGGAGTAGTGCTTGCTGATCGCTGGAGCCATTTTCTAGTTTTGGATGAGACGACGAAAGCAGAGAAACTCGAAACGAGATTTGATGGCTGCACCTGATGCTAACTTTGACGACATGCCCGCACAAGCAGACGGCAAAGCAATGCACAAATGGCATCCGCACGACACAATGCCTGAGATGGATGGTGGAGAGCTGCCAGAACTTGGAGATGCACAGGGGCGGCAGGGTGAACTTCATGCTGAGACGAAACTCCCGCCTGGCGAGCTCTATGGGTCGGAAGCGCAGATATGATGATGGCTCTGGGCGACACGCGATTCCGGCTACGTAACGAAAAGAAGCAAGCTACATGCACAAAAGAGATGCCTTGTGCATAAGAATCTGGTCACCGCGCTGGTCGCATACCGTGCTGTCGCGCGCTAACATACCAGCCTCCAATCTTCCACGGCGCTGATAGCAACCCAAAGCCGATCGCGTGCGGACGACTGCTCATGGACTGGTGCCAATTGAGGTAGAAACCTGGAGCGGCGATGCAGGATCTCGTCAAGGGGCACGGACAGAGCTCTGTGCCTTCGGTGCAGGTAGGAGTGGCGGCTTTGATGGGGCTATCCAGTATTTCGGATACTGGCGCTGGATGTTGTTAAATAACAGAGCAGTCACTAGAATCAAGCTGGAGGAGAGGAGAACCACGGCAAGGAAGTACCAGTCAAGGGCTGACACATCTTGGTCGACGCACGGCAGTAAGGCGGTGGCCCCAGCAGGAGGATGAGTCGTCTTCGTCGCTTCCAGAGCCACCAGAGCAAGTGCAACGGCCAATGCCCCTGCGGCCCATTGGAGGTCGTTGGAGCTGGAGTCGAAGCTGATGCTGAAGACTTTCGACACGCAGACGCCGATGAGGGCACTGATCAGATGTCCGCACATGAGGTTCCGTGGCTGTGCTAGAGGGGCATCGATGCTGCCATAGCAAAGAATGGCAGAAGCGCCCTGCAGCTGGAGTCAGCCTCTGATGTTCCTCATTCCACGCGCCAGCGGTATAGCTCGGCTACCTACAAAAGATGCGATGACCGGCGGGACATTGCGGTCTTGAAAGTAGGCCGAGTGACCAAAGATGGCCTGGAGCAATGCAATGCCGCAGAAAGCACTAACAAGCGACCAGACATACACTGCGTACACTGGGGGAGGTGGCGCGGCCTCAGCGCGATAACCCAGAAAGCGGCTGAGCCACCATGGCAGGCGGGGACGGATGTCGAGGTTTTCCCGATCAATGAGGACTCCCATTGCTGTTGTAGTTTGTTGGATGAAACTGAGAATCTTCAAGGGTTGCTGGGTGAAGCAGGAGCCTATGAGTCGCCAGCGAAACTTGGAAAACGCCGACGGAAAGATGTCTCACAAACGGAAGCCGGCCCAGATGTCGCGATCAAGGTCAACATGCTTGGGTTAAATATCTGCGAGCTGATTTTGTGAAAATGCCATTCCTTCGTTCGGAACATTACTAATGATCCCTGTCACAGGTCTTAGGACTGACCACGGCAACGGCGATGTTCTAGCATTAGAACTACCCGTAGCTTCTCATTCTCTCATACGTACAAAAAGGGCTTCCTTGATCGACAGCTGGGCACTGCCGACCTGCAATGGGAAATGCTGAATTTTCATCGAACCCTTGGATAGCTACTTTTCAAACTCGGCGGGAAGCTACTTTTCAAACAGCTGTGGCATCGAGAGACAGTCAAACCACCAGAACTGTCTACAGTACAGTGCTCCCACTGATTCTATCGCCAATGATAAGCCTGTACTTTACAGATCCGGCGTAGTTCTAACTCGCGATGAAGGCATCAACGCCCTGCCCTGGGCGCTCTTTAGCAGCCTCGGCGTTGTTGCTCTATTGTCTTACGCTCAGAGGCCCAGAGGTGCGCCTCTCATTGCAAAAGTAGTATCCACCACATCAAAGCCACGTAACTTGAACACATATGTGGAGCGGACATTTCAAGCCCAAGTCGCGATTGCCTGCCACTCCTGCACGAGCTCGTTTTCAAGTCTGTCTGTCCTGGCTCAATTTCCGACACTTCAGCTAGCAATGGGAGCTTGGCCCGGCCTGATAGATACCCGTAAGGCTGTGGCCTCTAAGCCTACACTCCATCTCCACCGACGGAGTCAGTGAATCAGCCCTTGCAAACACCTTCGCCATGTGATTTCTCTTCTGCACTCTCTGGCTTATCTACTTCGGAAGCAAGCAAAGGAAACCCCGGTAGAAGGGACCGTGGGGCCTTTCAATCGTCGGTCCGCCTTGCAACCCGATGTTTGTATGTATTGAACTGTTATTGACCTCGTTATCGCAGGCTACTTTCCCTACTAGGCCCACTATCTCGAACGGACGACTCACCGCTGGGCCCAAAAGTCGGTAATTTGTATCCACCTAGGCTTGGATATCAGCTCTTCATGGCCGTCCCCGGCCCTGGCAATGCCAAAGATCTCTGAGTCACCAACGGTGCCATTCTCTCGTCGAGAAGTGGAACATTTCTGAAGAGCCAGACCATCTTCGCGGGAAGAGGAATGACAGCGACGCCGCACATTGAATGAGCAATGGTAGGTGTTGTTGTTCAAGATCCATCATGTCTTCACCAACTTTGCTAACGAGACTTGCAGGACAAAGCATCGCCGTATTGCTAGTGTTTGGCTGAATTCAAAGGCCGTGGACTCTTACACTCGTGTTCTCGACTACGAAGCAACAGAGATGGTGAGGAGCATGCTCCAAGCTAGCGATGGCGGAAGGCTGCCTACAACCCCGCAGGTACGCCGTCGCCTCTTCATGCTCAACAGAGAGAATGACAAGGCTGACCAGGTGTACACCAGACACACGCAGGTCGCTACTCACTCAACGATATGCTCACCATCACGTTTGATCTCCGCACAGAAAGTGTTGCCGCCTCACCACTCACGTCAAGACTTCTGGTATCGCGGTACGTTCGTTCCCAAAGATTCGTGACGCTGAACACGTACACGATGTATCACGACCAAGAACGTCAACCTGATCCGTTCACATTCAACGTCAGAAAGAATTGCCAACTACCATGGAACTTTGTCGACCTACGAACTCGACATCGATACAGCCTGAGCGTTACATCAGCCACACACACAGCACTTCTCAATCTGCCAATCTCGCTGGTCATTACCAGAGAGATCACTGGATGTTCGGTGCTGGTCGAAGCATCTGTCCAGGCATGATAGTATGTAGCTGAGCGTGAGATTTTTTCTCGCCATCTCCCGTACATTTCGGGCCTTTGGGATGATGTAAAACCCCAGCAAGGAGATTGACCTGAACGAACACGATGGTTTGAGTGGAAAGAAGCCCCGTGCCGTTCGAAAATATGCTGCAGCCGAGACATGATGCAGTCGCAGAGAATTTGAGACGCGTTTAAGATGGTTACAGGAAGGTGATTTCGCTCGCACAGGTGTCCAGCTCTGTCTCATAGCATGCGTTCCTCATTAGACGTTCCTCACACTCCATCCATAAACATCACTACAACCCAATCACAACTACCACACCCAACACGAGAATCGCCCCTCCCGTAATGACTGACGCAGCCCTCGACGCACCACCGCCCGGAGTAGCCTCCGAAGCACCAGATCCCGTCGGTGTTGGCGTAACACTAACAATCCTTCCCGTCGACGTCGTCGTTCTCACAGTCGTACTAATGCTCGTAGTCCTCGTAGTCCTCGTAGTACTAGTCGTCTGATCCCGATCCGAAAATGACCCTTCCACTCGACACTTATTCCCCTCAGCACAGAAATACAGTGGCTCGCAGTAATAGCCGCCTCCGCAGTAGACGCTGCCCGCCGGGTAGCAGCCCTCGTCATCGGGAGTAGGGATGTAGCCTGCTAAGCAGGAAGGCTGCGCTGCACTGCCGGTGCCGGTGGCGGTGCGGACAGTCGTTGCGGTTGTGGTTGTTCGTCGAGACGATGAACGAGAAGAGGTAGTGATTACTGGGGGTGCAGAGACTCCCGCTTGACCATCATCATCGCAAGGAGTCCCAGCAGGAACACAATTGACACCGCAGCGGAAGCCGTCCCCTGCGCATTCATTACTGAGGCCGGAGCAGAGGCGGCCATCCTCGCAGCAGCCTGCTTCGATGCCTACGCCATCGCAGTAGTAACCGGAAGGGCAGGAGGTGCTGTCGAATTGGCTGCAGCAGGTGGATGAGAAGGGGATGCAGCCTTCGCCGCAGATAGAGCCCGTGGTACAGCCTTGGCGGGAGAAGAGGAGGCGGGCGGCGTGGGAGTTGGGAGATGTATTTGAGACTGCTTGCTTGCGAAGGAAGACTTCTTCTCCGGCGGCTGTGGTGAGCTTGGTCAACAGGAGAGGTAGGATGGCGAGGGCCGCGTAGAACATCTTGATCTAGTTGTCTGTGGGGTAAGGCTGAGCTGAGTGGTGGCGTGGGAGCGGTATAGACGCAGCTCACGAGATCAACTTCGTCTGCCTCGCCGCTCGACAAAGATATTCGAGAAAGACTTTATACCACTCCATCCCACATCCTGCCATCCTTTTTTCAGGCTGTGTATCGCCAATCCGACCCAAAACTTGCACTTCGGCGCCGATAGCAGACAACAAGCCACAAAGCCATGCAGGCAACCTTCGCATTCGCTTTGCCTTGGAGCTTATTCGCCGACGACAAAGCCAAGAGTGGGCGGCCCCTCGCGTAGGCTGATCGACACAGACCAAAAAGGCAATACGCAAACCATCTGCTTTGCGGCTGTGTTAATCTTGGCGAGAAGCGCGTGCAACGCGAAGAATTCAGCCTCCTCCGAACCTTCTCTGCGCAAAGGACTCTCTGGAAGTTCACTAGCTGCGGTGTGTGAGAGCTTGCGGCGTGCTTTTCCCCTGAATGCAGATAGCAATGGAGCAAAGCATTGCCTCGCAAGGATCAGATCATTTCCGATGAACGGGATCTGATCTGAATGTTTCCGAAGCAGTGAAAGCAGAGCTGCGAAAGAGAAGTCAATTGCGGCGGAACATGTCTGTTCAAGGCTTGTTTGGCGAGAAGCGCATGCGTCTCCTCGCACGGGATATAGTGTACAGCACAGCCTGCTTTAGAGGTATCTTCGGCAGCGTTCAGATTGGGTGGTCGCATCTGTTTCTCTACCTTCGAAAGCAGGACAGGACTCTCGTCGTGAAAAACGTGCGTGCGTGTGGCTGAACCAATGTCCATGTCTATGGCTTGTTTCGTGTTGTTAAGCGGTCCCGATATCGTATAGTAGCGGTGGTGTAACTTGAGGCTGCTTTCAAAACCCGTACAATCGTGTGCCGCTCCTCTTCCGTGTCGCGCTCCAAGAAGCGGGCTACAAACCAAACGCACAACTCTTCATTCATATCACAAGGGTATCTCTAATTACAAGGATAAGGTAGGTATATGCTCACCACCACAGCGTCCGACAGACATGTACCTCTTTCTCCCTCAGAACAGCATCCCAGCTTCCAACCTCTTCTCAACTCTCCTCCCCTCAATCCCCAACTGCGTCGGCTGCGCAATGTCATCAAACTCCGGCAGAGCATTCAGTCCCACTGCCGCATCAAGCTGATACTCAATCCTGCTTTCCAGATTTCCCAAAAACCCGCCAATCGTATGCGTAGCTTTCAACTCATGCTCATCCTCAACGACAACATTGAAAGAAGGCTGCTGTCTGCTCTCCCGCACACGCACTTGAGCTTGGATTTGGCTGACGCGGAGGTTTCGCTCGTATCGGCCGGAGGTGTGTTCTCGCAGGTACTCCAGGTCTTGGTTTGTGAGCCTCTCGCGCGGGATTGGTCGGCAGAGTCGCTGGATGAGACCGTCGTAGTCGCAGGGCACCTTGGCAGAGACGAGGCGGGGAAACTTGTTGTTGGCGATGGCATTGGCGAGGTACGTGAGCGCTTCACCGGGAATGAGGCAGTCCCAGTGCAAGTGCTGAAGGCTGGGCGATGAGAGCGAGATCATACGGCCTGCTGACGTGACGCCATCTGGAGGCTCTGGCGACGTTTCTTGCAAGATCGCAAAGCGCTTCAGACGCGTCAGGTGGGAAAGCAGAGTCTGAACCGTTTGCAAGGAGAGCAGTTCAAGACCAACGAGTGTCAGGCGCTCGAGTGAGAGCGCCAGCCGTGAAAAGGCCAATTGCTCGATGCCTTGGTCCGTCAAGCCTGATAGACATTCAAGGCGAAGGGATTTGACAGGGGGCAAAGTGACAAGTGAGCTGTTGTGAAAGTCCGAGCGGTGCAGACCGAATATTGCCAGGTGTTTCAAAGAGTGCAGTCTGTGCAGGACGGCCGAGATGGTTCCTATACCGAGATCGACACCAGGATCTGCAGCTATGGCCAACGTCTCCAGATTGACCCAGTCGTCATGGCAGAAGATGAAGTATTCCAGACCCGGCAGAGCTCTCGTTGAGTCGAGACTCCATGCGTGCGACTTTAGTCTGATGCGACTCGCCAATGCCTCAAGCACTGGAGTCGTCGACTCGGTCGCCGGCAGCACGAACCCACTCAGCTGCTCCAGATTGTAGCACTCTCGGATGATCAGCTGCAGTGAGTCCAGCGCAGAGTCTTTGTGGAACGGCGCAAACGCTTCAGCATCGAGCTCTTGTGCCAGCTCGGCCCCGACGCGGATGTGATGGACCAGAAATCCCAGCCCCGAAGTCTTGCGCAGGGCCTCAACCAGAGCCTTGAGCTTACTCTTCGGTTGCCGGGTGGAAAACCGCCTCTTCGCAGACGCCTTGTTCGTCGGTAGCCACAGCTCGCGGAACATGTGTTCTTTCGCAATGTCCGCCCACCGCTTGTCCACGAGGCACAATGAGCGCAAGTCTCTCCGAAGCGAAAGGACATCGAGAGTGCCATGCTGGGAGTGCGCAGCCTCCAGATTGTCCAACACGCATTGGTAGATTTCCCGGGGCAGCTGCACAAAGATCTTCCGTGGCTGGTTCGTCGTTCGATCGATGCTGCGCGACCATCGCGAGCCCGGCCGGCCGCGATCAATCTCCCACGGCGTCCTCGTTAATGTCGGCGCCGTGTCGAACTTGAAACTTCCCGCTCTCCGCTCCCGCGTGGTCGGGGGCCACGTCTGCGTCTTTCGGTGTCCGGCCTGCTCTGCCGCGAGAGAAGTCGTGCGCTCGGGTATTGTGGGCGGGACCGCTCGTTGATCCATGGTCGGGATGCGATTCGGCTGGGTTCGGCGTTGGGCGCTCGGGGTGGAGATGTCGTCGCTGGTGACATGATACTGCACGAATTTCGCTTTTGCGGGTCGGTATGGCTCATCCTGGTCCGACTCGGAGATCGAGGGCTTGACGCTTGATCGGCTGGAGAAGCGCGAAAAGACGTTTCGTATCGTCGACACGCTGCTCCTGTCGGTCCTCACGCTTGTAGTGCTCTTCAAGCTCGGCGCCTGGCTTCTCGTGCTCATGACGCTTTCACTCTGTACGCTCTTGACACTGGGCGTGCGCTGTGGCCGCGAGAAGTTGACATATTGCCGCTGGCCACCCGGCTGCGCTGCCATGCTTGCAGTACCGCGTTCGGCCACCGCCTCGGAGCTCTACCCGCCGCGCGTGAGGTCAGAATTAAATCAGAATGTGTAATGTGAAGCAGCTCCGCTACCAGATCCAGTCCAATCCCAGACAATGTCCAGCGTCCAGCAGGGCGTCTTGCCACGCGAAACGGTGGTCGACAGTGGGTGTGGTAGGAGAGTAAACGGGCTGGCGATACGGAGAGTCGCAAAAGGGAAAGTACAGAAAGGTATGCAGAACTGCCACGAGGCTGTGGTTTATCTTACTGCGCACGCCTTGAACGCCAACGCCAACGCCAACGCCTCCTCTCAGCGGCAGCGGCAGCGGCGGCAGCAGCAGCGTGGTCGAAAGTAGTCCATGCGGCGGCGTTTAAGCAGCCTGTCCTGCTAGCCATTTTGCGCCGTACGGAAAGGCAGATCACAAAGCCTTTTTGCGCTCGTCGGTCCAGATCGTCGCTGTAGGCTTGCCCCTTCGGTAGACATGAGCGGCCGAAGCCTAATCGTGTGCCGCGACTCGTGCAGATGCGCACATGATCTCGTTTTCTTGTTGTCCCTTTCCTTCGCAGTTTGGTTGCTGTGCTGCGCCAATTGCAGCTCCACCAGAGTCGTCACGGCAATCTCATCGGGAAGTCTGCTGGTGTCCAATCTCTCGTGAGGCCGCGAGATGCCCAGTTGTTCGAGCAGGACTCGGGACACCGTTGCGTGTGTCGTTTGGCTCGGGACAGCTTGCTTTTGCTCGGCGAGAGGCTGACGAGATCGACGCCATCTCGCGGTCAGGGCAACCGTGTCATCTCCCCATCACACGACCATCTGCTCGCCCTGTGCTTCTGATGATGGTGTGTGATTGAGATGGTTGTGTATAAAAAAAGATGGAGCCAACGAGGTGAGACCTGGAATGGCCGCAGATTCTCCACGGACACGAGCCAGCAGTTGGCAGGGATCACGATGTTATGCGCAGCGACTGAGAGAACAGAGATCTGTAATCAACGGTCAAATCAAGGTGATCGACGGCGAGAGTAACAACAAAAGAATGCCGATGAAGAGGAAGACTCGTAAAAGATGAACTCCCATCGTCTGCTGCTTTCATGCAGAGTCGTCCGTAGAGCGACTGACCAACCATCCTATCTAGCCCTGCGCCTGCGCAAATGTGCTCGCTATGCTACACTTCGTCGTGCGGATTCACTGGAAATCAACAATAAACGCCTTTCAAAATGCAAGTCTCACTCCTGGACAACAACTGGTCCCTCCTCCTTACTCGATAGCTGCCGCCGCCGCTGCCATCTTCAATGGGTTGATGTCCTCATCCGACCACTTGAACTTGAAGTCGTCGCCGAGCTCCTTCTTGATGGCCGTGGTGACAGCCTCGTAGACGTTCTTGAACACCCCAAAGTTGGCCGGGTTGTTCTCATCGTTGTCGCCACCTTGGAACACACCGGTGCGGACGAGGCAAGTGTTCCATCCGTACATGTTCTAAAGGTAACGTCAGCAGCTGATCAAGGTCACGGTTCGAGAAAAAAAAAGGACTTACACCGCCAACAATGTCCGATGCAGGGTTGTCACCAATCATGTAAATGTTCTTGGGCAGCTTCTCCTCGTTGTGGATCGTCTCCATCCAGCTGGCCATGACCTCGTCGGCGTACTTGTACGTGGCCAATTCCGGCTTGCCGTAAACCACACGCTCGAGGTCCTCGCCCGTCATGGCCTTGTACATGGCCTCGAGGCCGATGCGGAACGCTCCCTGCGACATGCGGGGGTATGGGTGCTCCGTTGGGCACAGAAGGTCACCTTGCGAGAAGTAGATGGGAATGCGTTGCGACACCGGGTCCTTGGCGCGAGTGTGGAACAGGCCGTTCTCAGACTGGAGCAGGTCCATGATGATCTGCATATCCGTTGCGTAGTCGCGAGAGTCGGAGAAGACCATGATGGCATCAATGCGAACCTTGGAGAAGTCTCGGGGCCGGGACGTGGCACGCTCGGCGTCCGTGAACACTCTGTAAGGAGCAATCGTAGGGTCCCAGGCGATGATGTCGTTGGGCACGACAATGTCCTGGAAGCCGTACTGCTCTGCCACTTCGCGGCACTTGTATCCCTCACCACCAACGACAAGCACCGTCTTGTAGTACTCAGCAAGAGCGGACATGGGCGTGTGTGACTGGATGAACTGCTCAGTGCTGATGGGGTTGTGCAAGATCTTCGAAAGCTGCTCCACACGAGCCGTCTCTGGCTTTCCGGAGCCGTTGGTGAGGAAGATGTGAGGGATCTTGATTCCAAGCTCGTTGTCTCCGTTGAGGATCTCCAACACCCGCTGACCCTCGGGGATCAGTCTGTCTCCATGGACGAGGACACCGTCAATGTCGAAGACGAATGCCATATCCTTGGCTGCTTGCACCTTTTGCTGGGACATGTCCTGCATCTGGCTGGCCAAGATCTCACGTGTTGGCTGGATGGGCGGCATGCCCGGTCGAGCTGGCTTGCCATTGGCATAAGCGACAGACGAGAGTCGGGACTGACGCTTCGATCGTGGGATGGGAAGGGCAGCACCGAAGGAGTTGCGAGAGCCTCGTCGGTCCTTTTGGGAGGGTGAAAGTGAAAGCTGGTGCATGTACGGAGCGGCATCAGCAATGCTGCTTCTCGTTGCGGGCACCTCAATGGCACCAAAGCTGCCTCTGGTTCCTCGGCCATGGCCACCCACTCCCTCTTCTGGAGCAAGATCGGTGGTGCCCTGAGTGTTGTTGGCTGGGGCAGCCTCTGCAGCAAAGTCCTTGTCGTCGAAGCCCGGCATGGTTGCGGTATTGATTGCAGGAGTGATGTTTGTGATGACTGTGTTCTTCTGCTTGAGGACCGATGTGTTGAAAAGGCTGGAAGAGAGGAGCAGAGACTCGGTCGATCTCGAAAGAATGGGTATGGGTGTGTGATGAAGGGTGGTGGGGATGAAGAGAGGATGTTTTAGGAAAAGTGGTACTTGTCCAGGGTACCTTCTGCTTATATGTCGATGTGCGATTGGGAACTGACCTCAAGCAACAGCTGGCAGCCGTCGGTCAGTCTTTTACCGTCCGCAAGCGCTTTGCGAGGTTTTCGTCCGGCCATCTCAACGACACCGTGCCCATGCACGTATTGCCTCACCACCATGTCGAGCTGGTGGAAAGGACTCCACCCTCTTGCGGCAACGATGTCATACTTCTCCAGCACCTATTCTCGTTCCCGAGATAAGACGACATCCCGCCATGCACGAGGTCCTGCTAAATGTGGAACATATCCAGAAAAGTCCAGTGCGCTCTACTCGAATGCCAACCTCTCATTACAGAGTCTGAGAGTGGCACTTGTTGCAGCAAAGAAAAGCGCTGGTGATAAGCCGCTACGAGGCACAAGCTTTGCAACACGCGACCAATAAGCGGCACGTCTTGCGCTGTCATATGCGAATTCTCCTGTGCAGGCAGTGGTGCGGCGGCATGATGTTGGAAACGTCCACTTCGCGTCCGACGTATGCAGCGTGTGGCAGCGCGTTGCTAGCGCCACCCCGGCCCGAAAGCAATCTTCAGGGTCTGCGCTGGTTCTTCTTCGGCGAGCGCTGCGATGATATCACACAATGATACCGTCCATGGATTCGAGCGTCTGAATTTTGCGCGGGTATCCACATCTTTCGACAGTCGTCCTCTCTGTCGCGGCCAACATCGGAAGCGAAGGGGTCGACTGTTGATGGTATGACGTCGATGCTGTCAACATGGAGACCATTCGCGGCGAGGTGGTTATGCCGAAAAGTCTGAATGAGATGTGTGCATATTGAGGCCGGAGAGCCAGCGAGAGGCTCGTCGTTGGTCGTATTGAGTAACCCGTCTTCTCACCTTGTTCTCGATCTCTTGCTGGAAGTCAACCAGAATCTCACCAAAATCAAAGTTCTACTTTCAAAAAGTCATCGGAGGCTCCACGGCTACAAAGCTGACATTTTCTACACTGTCCTAATCGATTCGAGGTAAGTCACTAAGTGTCCCGATGGTGCTTGCTTTTCACTGTCAAGACAGCAGGCTCGAGCTTGGGCAGAGCAACAGCAAATCTCATACTGGAATCAGTGGAATAACAACAGACAACAGGAACCCGTACAACATGTCTGACGGAAAAGCCTTCACGCTTAACAACGGCGTCACAATCCCAGCCGTGGGATTCGGCACCTTTGCCAACGAGGGCTCCAAAGGCGAGACCTACAAGGCAGTAACACACGCGCTCAAGGTCGGATACAGACACCTCGATTGCGCGTGGTTCTACCAAAACGAGGGCGAGGTCGGCGATGCCGTTGCAGACTTCCTCAAGGACAACACCTCAGTCAAGCGCAGCGACATCTTCATCTGCACAAAAGTCTGGAACCACCTCCACGAGCCCGAAGAGGTGAAGTGGTCGCTGCAGAACTCGCTAGAAAAGCTCAAGGTCGACTACGTGGATCTCTTCCTTGTGCACTGGCCCATTGCAGCCGAAAAGGACGAGAAGAACATGCCAAAGCTGAACGAGAAGGGACAGTATGTCATCAAGCAGGAGTTGACAGAGAAGCCGCAGCCAACGTGGAGAGCAATGGAGGAATTGTACGAGGCTGGCAAAGCGCGAGCTATCGGTGTCTCGAACTGGACGGTCCCTGGCCTCAAGGATCTCCTCAGCTGGGCAAAGGTCAAGCCTGCTGTGAACCAGATCGAAATCCACCCATTCTTGCCAAACGAGGAGTTGGTCAAGTTCTGCTTCGAGAACGAAATCCTGCCGGAGGCGTACTCGCCGCTTGGATCGCAAAACCAGGTCCCTACGACCGGCGAGAAGGTCAACACGAATGAGACGCTCAACAAGATTGCGGAGAAGGGCGGTAACACGCTGGCACAAGTCTTGATTGCCTGGGGCATCAGAAGAGGATACGTTGTGCTGCCAAAGAGCTCCACGCCGTCGCGCATCGAGAGCAACTTCAAGAGCATTGACTTGAATGACGCGGACTTCGAGGCTGTGAACGAGGTCGCCAAGGGTCGTCACACTCGATTCGTCAACATGAAGGGTGACTTTGGATACGATGTCTGGCCAGAAGATGACCAGATTGCCGACGTTCAGAAGTAGGACTCGGTACATCCAGCCAAACGCAGCTGTAGATAGTGGGTACACTTGGGCGAAGGAGCTCGGTGTGAGGAATGCAGTAACGATACATGGCGTAGATACATCGTACCTCAGCTAGTTGCGATTAGTTCAGGAGATACCCTATAGATGTGTTTATGAAGACATGAAGTTCTACATGCATGTCAGTCTGATGCGTACCTTTTGAGTCTTCTGGAATCGGTGAGGCACACCGGCATTGATCAGGCCGACCAGGCGGGTGTGCATGGGCAGGTTCGGCATTCGTTCTCCCAGGCTGCTAAATCTGCCATCTCATCGAAGCAGTCCGTGTAAGGCTATGGATAAGCACAGAGGTGCACATGAGTTGGGCGTGTGTTTGTACAGTATATCGTACTCAGTTCCTGTGTAGCGTTGACTTGGCGGCGGTGACTTCGAAAGGCAGGACTTCCTGGAGCAGAGCACCAGTGTATGCCTTGATATTTCCTTTCATTCCATCCAGGTGGAGGGCTCTCGGAGCTGTGTCCCAGGCCAGCCGAGCTGAATCTCGACTGATGTACGCGGTGTAGAGTAGTTCAGACAAGTAGTCTTTGAGCTTGTCACTACCTGGCATTGTGTCACACAAAGCTTGGAAATGGCAGACGCGCGGGACCAGCAGCAGGTCCAGAATTTGTCTCGGCGCTTTGGTGCGTCCTTAGAATAGTTCTGCGCTGCTCTTCTTGATCAATTTTACGGCTGTAATCTGGGACATAGATTGGCATCCTTGCCCGTACCCAAGCAGCATCGTCGTGCTTGCCAGCCTCTGCAAGAAGCGATGCACACAAGACGATCTGGTGGCCCCAGTTTTGACGAAGTGCATCATGTGTGGCCATCACTGCGACAAAATTGTGGTGGCTTTTTTCACGCTCATCCGGCATGAGCGTCCGTAGCACTTCCAGCATGCACTCGGCCGACGGAGTGGTTGGGTGCACCATATGGAGCGAGGCGGGATCGATCTCTACATACGCCTTTTGGAATGTGCTTAATAGTTGTGTGAACCGCGGGCCAAAACGGCTACAATTTCGCGTGCATTCGATGAGCCTGTCAAATCTCAGAGGATCGATGTGGTCACCATCAACCATTTTCACGTCGCCGAATTCATTGATCGGCGCGATGCGTCTGGTCAGAAGTTTGACGAAGAATGTGATAGCTTGTCCGAGAGGAAGCCAGACAAGATGATGCCAGTCTCTAGGGGATCCGGTCCCGGGTTCTGATTGCTGTAGCTTGTCCGCATCAAATAGGATATCAAGGCCTCGATGTAGATTGCTCGCACGAAGGAATTGTGTCTTCGTTGGGGTAGTATCCCTCGTCACGCCGACAATGTGCTGTGTCAATGCCGAAAGCACACGGCCTCGCCAGCGATAGTGATGCAGCATCATCTTTCTGATACTGTGAATTGTGTTGATGGGTGCACCTCCGAGACCAGCGGGAGCTTTCAAATCCATCTTGAGCCAATGCCAGATCTTGTCCTGCTGCCCTTCATGGGCCAGGAAGAACACCAGCTGATCAATGAAGTGGACATTATCAGCAAATGTGTCGGATGCGTACATTCCGCTTTGCAACAGCCAAAGGAAGACTCGTCTACCTGGTCGAAGTGAGTCGAGAAATTTTGATCTGCGCTCAAAGGGAAGAGAATCGTAGTCTTTCCTGACCTCATCGAGACAAAGCTCAGCCAGTTTTACTGTCGCAACGCCCTCTCGATCATACTCTTCTAGCAGCTCGATGGGATCCTTGTGAGCAGCAAGTGCAACTCGTGCGCTTGCAAGACTTTTACCGCCCTTCACGAGCAGTGGACTTGTCAAAACCGATGCCATGTGCCTCTGAGCAAATGCCGCAGAGGAGTGCATGCCACTGGCGGCGACTTGAGGCAGGCGTTGTCCCTGTCCATCGGCACGTACGTTCCTGTCATCTGCAACAGTCGTTGGATGGGCCGCATCCAGATGTCTTCGAAAGGAGCTTGTCAGAGCGGTCAAGAGGCGTTTAGTCTCGCCGGCTGTGAGTGGCGCGTTGCCATTGGGATGGATCCTGTCGGCCAGGCTCTTGAGCCCCTGCGCGACGCCAGTCTTCTTCATCCTCCTGGCCTGCTGTGGCGAGCAAACATGTTCTCGCTGCAGCAGATGGTCCCGTCGTCGAGTCGAGTCAGGTGATGTCGGGCGGCGTGCTACGCGTCAATGTTCACGAGATGTTTAGAGTTTGAGGACGACCTTCCTGCTGCAGGCTTGGCGTTTGTCTTTCGTCGTCCGTCCAGGCTACGAGAGCCTCATTGTACCTCTCCAATCACCCTCTACTGCCCGCACATCATTGCGACTGCCCGTTCACGACATCACGCCCCGGTCGAAGCTGCTCTCGCGGACGCTTTGCACCTTCCACCTCGGTCTCCGGGCATTGGCGCAGCGCAGCCTTCGTTGTCCTCCGAGGCCTTTCCTTCGCGCTTTAGCAACCAGCGGCAACCCACAACAGCCTTGCATCGGACGCGGCATCGCACCACACTCGGACCTCACTCCATCTCGCGGTCCATTGTCGCAACCACACAGCACATCCTACCATCACAATGTCGGAATCTGCACCATCGAGGGGCAGAAGCTCCGTCCGAGGAGGCAGAGGCGGCCTGAGTCGCGGAGGTCCTCGCGGCGGCAGGAAGGTCAACGGCACATCAAACGACGCGGCAGCAGTGGAAGAGTCGCTTGAAGACCAAGGCGAAATTGGAGAAATGAAGAAGAAGTATTTACCAGAGCTCAGCATGCTCAAAGACATGTTCCCCGACTGGACCGACACCGACCTGGTCTTCGCCCTGGAGGAAGCCGACGGCGATGTCGGCGCGACTGTCGACAAGATCACGCAAGGCGCAGTCTCACAATTTGCCGAAGTGAAGAAGCCCAAGGACCGCGCCCGCTCAAAGGTGCCATCCGATTCGACAGCTGCAGGTGCTTCTGACCGTCCGCCGTTCAGCACTAGAGGTACGCGTGGCAGAGGCGGCTTCGAGGGCACACGCGGTGGCCGTGGCCGCGGCGGTGCAGAGCGCGGCCGTGGCGGCATTCGCGGTGGACGTGGTGGTCACGCGATCACGAATGGGGTCTCGAAGGATGTCGCAGGAACATCGGTGCCCACTACTGAGTCTACGGCCTGGGATACACCAGCAGTGCACGAGGCGTCTGGCGGCTGGGATGATGCCCCCGCAGAGCCAGTCAAGGACACCGCCGATACTGGCGATAATGTATTGGGTACGGTCACTGCTGTTGATTCACCACCAGCTGCCATCTCTCAGCCAGCAAAGGTAGAGCAGAGCGGCGCGAAGAAGAGCTGGGCCAGCATGTTTGCGACGCCAAAGCCAGCGCCAGCGCCTGTGCTGCCAAAGCAGATACTGTCCAAGCCTCCAGCTGCGGAGCTGGAAGCAAACGAGCAGCCTCGCACAGAGATCGTGCCGGCCGCCACAGAGACGCCGATTGAAGCGCCTCAAGAACCCGAGCACGCTCCTGAAGCGCTGCCTGCAGTCGAAGCACCACCACTTGAATCAGAGCCTGCCACCTCTGCCGCAACACTTGAAGCTGCCACTGCCCCCGTAGAGCGCCCTGCCACTTTAGAATCTGAAGGTCTCACGCTAACTCCTTCAAAGGATCCGTTGACGGAGGAGAATGTAGAGCATCTCCCCGACGACACCCTCCCCATCGCTACGCACACCGTGGCCAGCACTGCTGGTTCCGTCGACCCGCGAAACCTCACTCCTCTCCCAACACAACAGGCGCCAATCGGACGTCCACCAGTTGGAGGCTATGCCACGGTTGCCAGCCGTTTTGCCGGCCATGGCGGTAGAAGCGCCAGTTATCAGCGCCGAGTGCAAGAGCAGCAGGAAGCAGTGGTCATGCCAGGCCACAATGCAGTGGACAGAGCCGCCGTACAGTTCGGCAGCATGGGCCTCAATGGCGAAGCTGGTCCAGATGTAGACGAAGAGCGCGAGGAGCCAGAGACTCGCCACGCGCCGCAGCACTCTCCACCTGCCCAGCCACGTACTTCGCTCCCACCAGCACCTCGCCAGGCCTCTGCAGCACAGGAGACATCGTTACCCGAAGTGCAGCCACAAGCCCAATCCCAGGCGCAGCCCACACCAAAGCAAGCACCCGGACTCCCACCTGCTTCGGCACAGAACCAACAGCAGATTCAGGATCCCTCGCTCAGTCAAGGTCCTTCGCAAGGCCAACAGTTCGACCAGGGTTACAACCAATACGGACGCGGCTACAGCCAGCATCAGAGCATTCCTGGCGGACAACAGGACTCTGGTGCACAACAGCAGAAGCAGTACGACCCATTCAGTCACCAGGCACAGCCATCTCAATACGATCAGTTCGGACACAATCAGCAGTCGGCTCAACAGCAGCACCAACAGCAGCACCAACAGCAGCAGCAGCATCAGTCTGGCTTCGGTGGGCTGTCATCTGCACCCAACGACTACGGATCATCGTATTACACAGCGGACGCCAGTCGCTACAACCAATACTACGGCGGTTCGTACGCTGGCCAAGAGTCTCGACAGCAGGCTGGGCAGCCTCAATCTCACGATCCGACCATCGGTCAGCAGCGCACGGCGAGTGGGTACGGCGCCGGGGTCAACGACGCCGCATACGCTGCACAAGGTCACCAGCAGGCGCAGTCACGCTTCGCCGAAGCTCCAGGATCCGGCAGTAACACGCCAAACCCGGTCGCTGCTCAGCAGCAGCCCATCCAATCTGCCCAAGGTCAACACTCCTTGCAGCAGCAACAGGGCCACAGTCAGCAGCAGAGCTACAACAGCGCGGGATATCCATACGGTCACCCGTACTACAACAGCCCATACCAGCAAGCCTATGTCAACCAGTTCACCGGATACGGAGGTGGATATGGTGGCGGCTCAGGATATGGTGGCGCTCAAGGCGGATACCAAGGCAAGGCGCAGCAGCAGCAACAGCAGCAGCAGCAGCAGAGCATGTACGGTGCGCCACAGAACTACGGCGCGTCCTACGAACAGCACTCTGCTTCTCCAGCCAACACTCAGGCATTCAGCCAAAATCAGCGTAGCGCCAGCGGAATGGGCAGCTCGCTCGGTGGCCTTGACGACTATGGTCGCAGCGCTGCTGCGCCTGCAGTGCATCAGCAGAGTAGCGGTTATGGCAGCATGCATGACCCATTTGCGCGCTCTGCTTCTGGGTTTGGCGCTCCAGGTGGATATGGACAGCAGAGCATGAGCGGTCCAGAGGACTCGCTGAAGGCTTATGATAATGCCAAGAGCGGCCCATCACCCTCCCTTGGCCAACCAGGACGCCCAGGATCAGCTGCCAACAGTGCCGCAGGTAACGCCCAGTCTGGTTTGCCGCCGCCACAGCAAGGTCAGCACTCTGCGTTTGGCGGCGGCTACCAAGGGTTCCCAAGCCAAGGCAGCCAATACAACACTCTGGGAGGACTCGGAGGCCACCAGCAGGGTCAGCAAGGCGCTGGTTATGGCTACGGTGGTTTCAACCAGACCTACGGCAGTTATGCTCAGAGCCGAGGTGGCTGGGGACAAAACTACGGCGCGCACTAGAATGGCGGCCTTGAGCAGAGCTGCGCGATGACTCGTGTTGTGTTCCACGATGCAACAAAGGAGAATATGAACGCTCGGGGTAGGAAAGTCTCAGGCCCAGCTCAGCCATCTGCATCTCGACGTGATTCGTCTTCTTCTGACGGATTGCCGTCGCCACACAACGTGAAGAAGAAGAAGAAGACTCCAGCCAGAAGATAGGCTGGCAGCCCATGTACCATGATACTATACTACCACCACCCCCCTTTTTGACACTGCTCGCCCACTCGACTCCTTTCTTCCAATGACACTTGCAATGAGAAACACGGGCGCAACACGGACACAAAGACTTGGGCGGTGCATTTTCCTTCGATCAAAAGCAGGAATAGCACGAACTTCAGCAGGCAAAGAACTTGAATCGGGCGTTGTCGCAGGGCTAGAGACATGCTCATGAAGAGATTTCCATGTGACAGTAGAGCGACATTGGCTCGGAAGGCTCCTGTAGCGTTTGTTACGTATAGCAGAGAAACAAGGATGGCTCCTTGCCGGCCTTCTGATTGATGATCTACACTACTGTTCTCGTCCTGCCTGCCTTGTCCACGTGATCGAAGCTGACTAACCCTGGACGACAAACTCGTCCACGAGGTGCAATGAGAGCCAATGTAGTGTGATGTCGAGCGCAATGGTGCGCTTCTAAGTATCCTCACTGAGACTCGTAGTTGCCGTTGCATTTCCACATGTAAGCAGGATCGCTCGAGCTTTTTTGTTGCCCCTCTGGACTTGACAACCTCAACACGACAGCAGCAAGCAGACAGACAGATATACCATGTCCTCGCGGGCCTTCAAGACGAAGCCCCAGGGCCCAGTCAAGGATCAGATTCCGACGCCGTTCCTCAAAGCGCCCTCGTCTCTGGCGCCTTTCCTCGAGCGCCTGGATCCGGCCAAAGTGCACATCACCCACATCGACCGCACAAAGTCCTCGGTGAAGAAGAACATCTTTCTGATCCCTGTGCTGCTGAATGCCGCCATTGCCCTGGTGCTGCTGTGGCGCCTGTACTATGCCGTGCCGAAATACTTCACCCTCGTGCAGACACTGCTGGGCTACGTGACATCCGCGACCGTCGACACGACGGCCACGACGCGGAAACAGCAGATATGGATCCTTGTGAAACGCACGCTCATGATGGCATTCGATTTCCTCTTCTTCCGCTTCGTGGGCCCCTGGCCTCTGACGTTCTTCTTCGAGCAGCCTGCCAACCCGTGCTCGTACCGCTGGACGCTGGGGTTCAAGGAGAAAGAAATTGTGGTCAGAGTCAGTAGGAATTGGACCGCGTCAGATCTGATGCAGGGCGTCAGACAGGGCGAAGAGAATGCGTTCTTCAAAACTAGAATCTTGCCTGCGATCAACCCGCAGGAGATGCAGAAGACGGGATACTTGATGATGAACGAGAGTTGGGATCTGGAGTTTGAGCTCATGTTGGACGCGCACACGCTGGTCAAGCAGAAGCAGTTGCGCGAGGAGGATGTGGACAAGGTAGTGTTTGCGCACATCGAGACACATGGATGGGTTGCGTGGAAGTGGGAGGGAGAGGATGTCATCGAGGGAAGAAGGAAGAAGGTTGTGGCTTTCAAGGAAGTCTTGACGAAGCTCGGGAAAGAATCACTGTTCTGGAGGTGGACGGAGATTGTGGAAGAGGAGAGGGACACGGATGGCGGGTTCACGGCACAGGGGCAAGAGGCGGTTGTTGAGAAGGTGAAGAGGGAGTTTGAGAAAGAGGGCGTGGACTTTGAAGAGATTGTGAGAGGCATCGGCGGTTTGGAAGAAGTGCCTGTCTCTGCCGCACAGTAGCACAATTCCGAATGCTATCCTGCCTGCATTGCATCGCGTCGCCAATCCATTCATCAGTGCTGTCCCGCTCGCATCGCATCGCCAAATCAATCATCAATCAAGCGAGAAAACAAAGCCGTCGGCCGCGCCGCAGTCGCCTCCACGAATGTTGCCCAATCCACAAAAGCGGTTCAAGTCTCAGTCTCGGCGACCCAAAAGTCTGTCTCGTCCATTGCATCCCCAAACTCCTTGCGTAGCTCTTCCTGGCCAACCGAACTGCGGGCAACTTCGAGGTAGCGCTCAATCGGCGCCCACTCGTTAGAGGGCTGCTGGTTTTGGCGAACAGACAGCATGTATCGCGGCGAGGGCTGTGCAAGATCAAACACGACTTTGCCATTATGGGCACGAAAAAAAAGCTGGTGGCGAAGAGTATTCGCGTTCTTGACGTTGTCCCCAATGAACATGAACTCGCATAAAAATTCCCAGTATGTTGCAATGTCATTGTCGGCCAGATACATGCGTCCATCCTCGCGAACGTGGGCGTATTTCTCGCCCTCGGTTTCCACCCACTCGACGTAGAGGCGCTCGAGCATGCGCGCGGTGCTGGAGCTGAGCGCGGCGAGCCACGCCCAGAGAGAATTGGCGCCGCTGACCGTCGTGCTGGCCAAGAACACATTGTCCTTGTAGAAGATTTCCATGCCCTCTGCGCGGAAGAAACGGCTCACGCGCGTAATGGGCGGAGGCCGAACTGCCTCCGGCTCGTCCGCACAGATGCGTAGTGGCGCTGACTTCGTGCCCGATACCACGGCGTGCGCTATGATCCGGAGGACAAGCTCCGGCGGAAGGTCCATGATGACATGGAATTCGGTCAGTGTGGTGGCTGGTGGAGGCGCTGGTGTTGTGGGGTTTGTGGAAGCTGGGGTGTGGGCGAGCAGCCCCTGGCTTCGAGTTCGTGGTGCCATCTTTCTTCTTGTCGTGAAGATGTTTGATGGTTGTTGCAGTGGAAGAAGAAGAGGAAGAGGAAGAATAGGAAGAAGAATCTTCAAGATTAAATGGACTACGCGGACTAGCGCGCTACTATGCGCGCAAACGGAACCGGTGTGAAGCGGACGTCGACCACTGGTATTGGCGGGGGTAAAGCTGCTGGTGAACAGGTGAACAGGGGGAAAGATGGAAACCATTGTGGCTGGCGCTGCAGCTAGGTGGTGGTGATCATGTCAACGGCCGTCGTCGCTGTCGATCTGAGTGAAGGCGGTGCAGCGATTGGAGGACAGGGGAATGGGTGGAAATCGCAGTGGCTGACAGAGGCAGCTATTACGTGGCGGCAAGCAGGTCATCGCTGTCACTTGGATCAAACGCAGCGGCGGTGTGCTGGTATCTGGAGCCTTAGCCCCTAACTTTCTTCGTTGCTTGACATTCCAGCTCGGACTTCCTCCGAAGCACGAAGCTATACAGCTCCAGCGCGATGGAAATGCTTCGAGTCAATGCCTCGACCCCTTTGTTCTTTCGCGTCGAGGGCCGCGAACTCGACCCCTTTGTTCGCGGGATTCGTAACCTAACAAAGGCTTCTGCAACCAGGCAAAGCTACGATACTCTATTAGTCTTGAGAACGGTGCGTAGATGATAGTTAGTCAAAAGCGATCTCGACGGCTAGCATATATTCATCCTCCCCAATCTCGAAAACTGCGAGCCACCGCTCCGTTCCTTCTTGACCCCTTTCTCCTCCGACCATACGAGCTCCGCGCGCCTCCTCGCCCCATTCTCCTTGTGCGAAGTCAACGGCGATGGACTTTTGAACAGCCAGACGAGTCTCAAATTCCAGGAAGAGAGATTACTAGCATCAAACATGCGACGAGATCCATTCAGTTCGTTTTTGACTACTACCCATCAACGCTACTCGCCGCAGTTCAGCACCAGCATCCAACCGCCTGTCGAATAAATATGGTACACACCACAGCACGAAGGCTGCAGCTATGTCACTATCGTGCAGAGCTTCGTCGTTCACGAGCGAATCGTCGCCAGCAGGCATCGTGAAGGCGCCTTCCTCCCCATCTGGTTCTTCGTTGTTGTCATGACCAAATATCTCGTCTTTGTAGCTGATGATCAGGTTCTCTGTCATGATCTATCCCAAGACAAGAGCCCGTTGCACATGCAGCTTGCGTGCTGTCAACCTGGACCTAACTGGCGGCGATCGTTCACAGGAAGCAGGAACTCAGGAATGCTATTGTGCCGAAGCTCGCGTCGGCATGGAGGACAGCAGCATGCCTCCGGGCAACTCTTCAAATTGGCGCTTCACCTTTGTACCGGTAGCTAGCATGAGCGGTAGACTGGCATAAAGGGCTGTCAACCTATTGCTTGCAACCACTGAAAAGTTTTGTGAATCTCTTCGACCTCGAAATGGTTGTGTTTGTAAAAGCTGAGCAGCCCTTCTGCGCGGAACAGTCGGCAGGCCCGAGTGATCGCTGGTTGCAATTGTTCATGATGCCATTGGCCGACTCGCAGGGGCTTGTCTCGCGAGCTAGTGACGACTGAGTAATGGATAATGCGAACAATCAGCCCGTCTGGCAGGTCGAGGATCCTGAAGTGTTGGCGATCTGCTTCTTGTTCTTGCTTGGCCTCGTCAAGCTGCATTGTTTCCATCGCTATCTCTGTGGGCAGCTGTCCTGGTTTGGAGTGCTCCATGTTTCAGACTTGTGCGGTAGAAAGCGCGTGGCCGACGTTTCAGGAGTGTACGATTGTCAATTGGGCGCAGAAAGAACGAAGTTGGTCGCGCTTCCTGCCTTTCGCTTCACCTTGTCCTGAACTGCACTTTTTCTTCAGCATCGCACACTTCACAGAACTGATCAAACGAAGTCGCCATCGGACAGCTCGACACTTGACTTTTGCCACTGGCGGGCTCTATTCCGACTACAAAGCGTCAGGCTTCAGAATATGACCAGTCGACAGTGTTCTGCAATACCTACAGACGGCAGGGCTGTTCAGGAGTCGGGTCAATGGCGAGCTGTTCGTGCCAAGCCAGGCTCCAAGCCTTTGTGTACTTCCACCACGTCCACATCTCTCATGCAATCTCATCATCACTCATCAAACAATCTGCTCCGCCTCTTCTTGTTGGTTGCACAGCATCGCTATCTGTACCGGCCTAAGGATATGAGCCTGGCTGCCTTACACGCAGTTCAAGATATTGCCAAATGCAAAGAAGACTCGGGCGAGTCGCGTCCTGCGACTCATGCACTGGCTGCAGCTGCCTGTCGTCGCGATGTAACCAGAACGAACATCGCAACCCAGAATTGGACGATTGCAGCAAGCGCTGAATGCCTTATCGAGACTGGACCTGGAAGCGAGTTGTGCAGCTCGCCCAGGAGAAGTTGAGAACATCCTAGTAGATTGCCATAGCGGAGAAATTTCGCACATCTTGGCGGCACTCTCCTGGCACTCGTACAGAAGCCTATCCGCGCGTTGACCTAGACTAGGTGCTTGCGAGCCAGGTCCTGCAAAGTCTTGTTTGGGTTTCAAGGTGAGCCCTTTTGACGGATTGCGTCGACTCCGGCTACCCCTCTACACAATTTGTGAATAAGCAGACCGCGGCTTACTATTCAGCATGAAAGACCTCACCCCAACCCGCGGAAGAACGTAGGTTGTCCGCCACCTTCCACACTGTTGACCAATATGTCGTCGGCCATAGGTGGCGTCGTACACTTTGTCGTGCTAGCTTTCACGCTCGTAGGCAGATTGTTGCTTGCAGTATGTAGCATTTGATTGAAATACTGATCAGCAGCGAGCTGACATTGAATAGGGCATACTACTCGCATTGCTAAAAGTGCTATACAACATCTCGCCCTTTCATCCTCTGGCAAAGTACCCCGGACCACTGCTGTGGCGAGCGTCTCGTATCGTCAACTCCTACCATCACGCTTCAGGCGATCTCTACCAGCACATTGCTGCCATCCACGAAAAGTATGGCATGACTGTCCGCATCGCTCCGGATGAATTGTCCTTTACGTCTCCCGAAGCTTGGCCTGAGATTTACAACTCTCGTCCTCAGCTCGTCAAGTCTAAATACCACTTTGGCCGCGATGAAACACGCAACCTGCCCGGGAGCATGATCACAGCTCCAGACCAGGAACACGCCCGTCTGAGGAGACTTGCAGGTCCAGCATTCCTCAACGCCGGGGTAGCAGAGGTGGAGCCCACGATGCAACGTTATTCCGACCTGTTTTGCACCCAGCTCAAGGACGCAAGCAAGGAAGGAAGCCAGAACATGGTCGAGTGGCTGCTGTGGATGCTCAACGACGTGATTGGGCAACTAGCCCTCGACCAGGAGTTTGGCTGTCTGGAGAACCACCGTCTGCACGAATGGCCAACCTTTCTGATGCAGGCACTCAAGGTCAGTGCTGCCGTCAACCAGTTCAAACGCTTCGGCGTGAAAATGAGCTGGTTGGCAAAACTCACGCCAAAGGCTGCCAGGGCGAAGCAAGACAAGTTCTTATACAGCGCCCAAAAGGCCGTCAACACCCGCCTGGCCCGGGAGAAGAATGGCGAAACCTCCGAAACCACGTCTGGCAAGCGCCCCGACATCATCAGCCTCATGCTCCGCGAAATGAAAGGCGGCGACCGGCTCTCCGACGACGAAATCCTAGTCAACTCGATCCTCATCGTAGCCGGCGGCTCCGAAACCACCGCAACAACCCTCACAGCGACACTCTACCACCTCTGCAAATCCCCGCACGCCATGCAGAAGCTCAAAGACGAAGTCCGCACCACATTCACCCGCCGCGAAGACATTACCCTCAAAGCCATTGCCAACCTGCCCTACCTCAAAGCCGTCATTGACGAGAACCTCCGCATCTTCCCCACCGCCAGCTTCATCACGCCGCGGCTCACGCCCAAACAAGGGCACGTCATTGATGGAGACTTGATCCCGGAAAACACGTACGTGTCCATGGCGCAGTGGCACATGGGCCGCTCAGAGCGCTTCTTCGACGACGCGAGCGAGTTTCGCCCGGAACGCTGGATCAACTGTGAAGTGCAAAAGGCGTGTGGGAGGCGCGTCGATGAGATTCTGAGGCCGTTTAGTCTCGGACCGAGGAATTGTGTTGGGAAGCTGTGAGTATCTTTTTTCTTTCTCTTCCTCCTTCTACATCATCCTCCTGCAAAACGAGAGTCAAAAGTAATGACTACCGACGACTAACCTTGACATTTTACTAGCCTCGCTCTAGCCGAAATCCGTCTCGTCCTCGCCAAACTCATCTGGAGCTTCGACTTTGCACTCGATGGCGACCACGCGACTTGGGTCGAAGATGCGCGCTTCTACGTACGTCCTGCTCCTCCCTACCAATGTGATTGGCATGAATGCTTTCCAATGCTTTTAAATGCCAACTGATGATCGACAGGTCCTGTGGGCACTCCAACCCCTCAAACTGCATGTCACGCCGGTGCAGTAGAAGAAAAAGCAAAGCAAAGCACGCGAGTTGGTCACGTTCATATTCAATCGGAGAGAATAGGTACCTTGATCTGTGCAAATCGAATCGCTCCGCCTAAGCATCACCATCACCACAAAACGGACTAGCACGCAGTAGATTGGAAGCGGATCCCGTTGCTTTCTTTCACTTGTGTATCTTGGACTGAAAGCAAGTTAAGCCACAAGTTACAGCATTGACCAGGCCTGTGTTGCGAGTCAGAACATTCACTCGTGAAAAGATCAGCACAAAAGAAGGCATGCCTGTACTGTTCAATCCGTATTTTGCTTTGCTTTCCCAATCTGATATTACACAATCGCCTCGTCTTTGACCACGCCCGCCGCTTCAACATGCAACGCCTTGTGCTCTCATCCCAAACGGTATTTTACAGCGGGGGAAAAGGTCGGCACCGCACTCGACAGCCGACGAGCGGACGGTGCACAAAGCGCAGATCGCGTGCGCAGAGGACTTTTGAAAGTGTACTTTCCGCTTTTCCCATGCACCCACAAACAACAACGTCCCACGCAGCCAGAAGTCCGTCCCACGAGAGTACAATCTAGAAGGGAGACAACTCCATCCATCCTTTCGTCACCTCTTTCCCATCCTGAACGTGACACATCATGTACGTGCTGGTGTCATGCAAAGCGCGTAGGTCCAAGAGGGTGTTCTAGTCACATTAGTACTCATAGGCCAGGTGAAATTGATGGTATTCACCAATAAGGCCTCTCGCCATATGGCTCGCGGCCGGCACCTCCAGCGCCGCCGCCTCCGCCTCCATATGCTCTGCCGCCCTCTCTGGGCAGGCTGCGGGGACGACCGCCGTAAGGCTCGCGGCCGTGTCCGTTGGCATATGGCTCTGGCTCATATCCGCCGCGGCGTGGCGGCGGTGGTCCATAGCGGTCCTCTGGGTAGCCACCTCCGCGTGGTGGGTAGTCGTCAACTGGTGGGCGTCCGCCGCGTGGTGGGCCGTAGCGGTCTTCGCGTGGGTCGGCGCCGTAATAATCGCGTGGTGGAGGAGTGCGACGGCGATAGTCATCGCGGCGCGGGCTGTAGCCTCGTGGTGGGCCACGGCGATCGTAGCCACCAGCGCCGCCACCGTAGTAATCGTCTGGAGGTGGACCGTAGCCGCCTCGGCCACCGCCACGGAAGCCAGGAGAACGGGACCGGAAGCGTTCACGTGGGCGTGGCACATCAGTTTGTGGCTGGGGAGAGTCAGTATCGGTCAGCAGCTCTGCGGATAACGAACTCACGTCTGAAATGCAGCGGACAGTCGAGCCCTTGAACTCAGAGTTGTCCAGCTTCTCCACAGCGGAGGCGAGGTCTGCGGCAGTCTCGTACTCGACAAAGCCCTTGCCAGTGCCGGCGGGATCGCGCTCGCGGTTAACTTCACTGTAGACGACATCGAGGCCGGATTGACGGGCAAAGTCCTTGAGATCCTGTGCGTGTGTAAGTGAGGTCTCCTCATCGGGCCAGCCGTCATGGTCGGAACGAGGATGATGCGCGGTCCGGCGCGAGAGGTGTAAAGTTGCTCACCTGCCAGCTGGTCTCAAACGGCAGTCCCGTAATGGTCATGCGGTGGACGGTACGTCTGGGACGAGGGGCCATGCGAGGTTGTTGCTCAAAGCCATCGCGGGGACGAGTGGAGCCACGGGCGAACTGGACGACGAGGCGCTCTCCCATGAACTCGGAGCCATCTAGCCAGCGATGAATGTCAGCAGTCGAGAGCATTGCCGGGAGGGGGACATAGCCAGGAGGTGGTAGGAGTGGGAGAGGAATGAGGTGGGACGATGGACGTACGGAAAGCTGTCAGACGCGTTAGCACATGGCGCATGGAGTTTCAGAGGACACGGCATTGGGAAGTAGCCATGAAGAGGTTTGGCAAAAGTGGGAAGGTGGCAGAAGACGTACCGGGCACGACATCACGCGCGTCCATGGCATCTTTGTACTCGATGAAGCCAAAGCCATTCATCAGCTTGATCTCGGTAATCTCGCCGGTGCCATGGGTGTTGAAGTGGTTCTCAACATCGGCCTTGGTAGCTGTATCACGAATCCGGTCAGCGTTGCCAGGTCAGGACAGGTCAGGACAGGACGTCGGTCGGCGGGGGGAGGGATGCGTCGAAGGCCAATGATGCGCCAGCTCCGGATCCCGTCCACGACGAAGCGCGCATGGCAGAGATGGCCAGTTCCTCCGTTGCATATGCTCTCGCCCCATGTCTGATGCCGATGGAGAGAGACTATTGCGCGGGGCGACTCGAGAGTGCGTCCAACCAGAACAGGCCATCCTGCTTATCCATTGAGTGTCCACGGGAGAAAGAGCGTACCATTTCGGGGGAGGTTCCCTGTGGCGCGAATACGTTAGCCTTGCTGTGTGTGCGTGTGCGTGTGTGTCGCGCGTTCGCCCTGCCAATGCGCGCGTGCGCATCTCACCACCGCAGCGCATGATGATGGTGATGATGACCGCAGATCGCGTAGTGGTGATGATGGCACAGAGATGGAAGCAGCATACCCAGATAGAGCCTCGTGTTGCTGACGCCAGATTCGGCCATGGTGCAGGAGAGGAAGAGTCCGGGCGCGTGCTGGTTGCTGGGCGGTCGGAGAGTGGTGGCCGGCGGAGGACCGATGGAAGAGCCTCGCGCAAGAACGGCGGGGCGGAAGATACTCGAGACGGTCGAGGGGGCGGACGCGTCGATGTCGGTGTCAGTGGGAAGTGTGGGAGGGACCGAGTGACGGCGTCGTTGCTGCTGCTGGGCGGCGAAAGACTTCGCCAAAGCGGAGATCACACGGACCTCAGGCAGACTGACCAATGAGCGCATAGGGAAAGCGTCCACTAAGCCGTCAAAAGTCGATGCACCGTGTCTTTTCCACGTGCAGTTCACACACTCACCTTGACCAGGCCTGCCGAGGGACAACCAACATGTCGACGTGATGAGAGGACTGTCTACTGTCTTTCCTCACACTTGACCGGCACAACAATGTCAATGAGAGAAACACTTGAACCATTCTCTAGTCTTCTTAGTTTCCTGGAGCAGATGAGACAAAAGTCGAGGTCACCTGTCTCCGATGCAAAGCCGCCTCAAAGCCGAGGCGCGCCATGCTTCTTCAATGCAAGTCGTAGTGTAGCTGGCTGTGCCTGTAGAGTTGCCTCACGTATTCTGGTCGACGTCGTTGTTGTTCTCGTCGTCGTGACTATGGCTGCTCCGTCCCTCCTGACTGCCGCTGCCCGGCGCAGCCTCGTGCAGCTCGCCGACGTGTCGAGACTTTCTGCCACCCGCTCGACTCGCTCTGCTGCTGCTGCTGCCGCCACTTCGATTGCAGCGACGTGCCTCACGCGAGGCTACCGACCAGCAGCCGTCACTGCCGGCCAGCGACGACCCCTCTCCCACACCACCCGGCGACGCTTCGCCTCGGTCGACGACGACTGGACCGACCCGCTGCAGCAGGAGCGCGAGTCGGACGAGGTCGACATCTGCATCGTCGGTGGCGGCCCCGCCGGTCTGAGTGCCGCCATCAAGCTCAAGCAGCTGGCCAACGACGCCGGCAATGAGGACTTCCGGGTCGTGCTGCTGGAAAAGGCCGGCGAGGTGGGCGACCACATCGTCTCCGGCAATGTCCTCGAGCCCTCTGCGCTGGACGAGCTGCTGCCCGACTGGCGGTCAGAGGACAACCCCAACCGCTTCGAGAACATCACCCCCGCCACCAAGGACAAGATGCGCTTCCTGACCAAGTCCAGCTCGCTGCCCCTGCCCGCGCCGCCGCAGATGAACAACCACGGCAACTTCATCCTGAGCTTGAACGAGCTGTCCAAGTGGCTCGGCGAGCGGGCAGAAGAGGTGGGCGTCGAGGTCTATGCCGGTTTCGCAGCGTCGGAAGTGCTGTACACCAAGGAAGGCGCGGTCAAGGGTGTCGCCACCAACGACTTGGGCATCGGCCGCGACGGCAAGGCGAAGGACTCGTTTGAGCGGGGCATGGAGTTTCACGCGCGGTGTACGCTTCTCGCCGAGGGCTGTCACGGCAGCTTGACCAAGAAGGTCGTCAAAAAGTACGACCTGCGCGCCGACAGTGCCCCACAAACATACGGACTCGGCATCAAGGAGGTGTGGGAAATTGATCCCGCAAAATTCGACAAGGGCCTCGTCGCGCATTCCATGGGCTACCCTCTACCCAAAGACACCTACGGCGGAGGCTGGATGTACCACTTTGGGGAGAACATGGTGTCGATTGGACTGGTCGTGGGTCTCGACTACCCCAACCCCTGGCTGGCACCATATGGCGAGTTCCAAAAGATGAAGCAGCACCCTTACTACAAGCAGTACCTCGAAGGTGGCAAATGCATCTCCTACGGCGCGCGGACACTTAACGAGGGCGGCTTCCAGAGCATACCCAAGTGTGCCTTCCCCGGTGGCGCTCTCATCGGCGACACTGCTGGATTCCTCAATGTTCCCAAGATCAAGGGCACCCACACCGCCATGCGATCCGGCATGCTCGCCGCAGAGGCAGCATACTCGGCACTGTCCAACAGCAAGGACACTGAAGGCGCTGTCTTCCTCTTCGACTACGAGGAGAAGCTCCGCAACAGCTCCATTTGGAAAGAACTCAAACAAGTCCGCAACATGCGTCCCAGCTTCCACAACCCCCTCGGTCTTTACGGCGGCATCCTCTACTCCGGCTTGGAAGCATACGTCTTCCGCGGCTACACCCCCTGGACGCTCAAACACGGCAAGCCCGACCACGCAAACACCAAACCCGCCGCGCAGTGCCAAAAAATCGAATACCCAAAACCTGACGGCAAAATCTCCTTTGACATCTTGACATCCGTCTCCCGAACAGGCACCAACCACGAAGAAGACCAGCCCTGCCACTTGCAAGTCGCCGACTGGGACAAGCATGCCGAAGCGGCATACCCCAAATACCAAGGCGTCGAGAACCGCTTCTGTCCTGCCGGCGTGTATGAATACGTCGAGGATGAGAGTAAAGAATTGGGCGTGCGGTTTCAGATCAATGCGCAGAATTGCGTGCATTGCAAGACGTGCGACATCAAGGTGCCCGGGCAGGATATCAATTGGCAGACGCCGCAGGGAGGTGAAGGGCCCAAGTATGTCATGACTTAGGAGATGAAGAGGACTGGGATGGGAAGAGGGGGAACATGTGAGGAGGGCATCAAAAAGGTGATACCATTCAAATGTACATACTTGTTACTTCCAGCCCTGTTTGCGGAAGAATTTCAACGGCCGATCAATCGTTCCTACTTTCGTGCATGCTGTGAGTTCACCGCTCCTTCCTTCTCAAGTCTCGTCATCTAACTAGCACATAATATCATCCACAAGATACACAATCTGAGATCTAGATCAGCATTGATGTTCACCACGGGACGCCCCGTGCTGCGCGCCGCATCAACACATCACGTCTCACGCAACATCAGAACTCTACCAACGCGGCATCACAAGCAGCAATGCGGGAAAGATTAAGAGGCTAAGGCGCCTCAGCTCGCGGATGGCTTCTCTCCGCACACACCGCCTTCTATTGCGACAATCCGTACTACAAACTCGGCCGCGTATCTCTCGATGGTCACCCCAGCTCAAGAAGCACATACCGACTAGAGAGTTAACGCACGACGCAAGCTGCGACAGCTTACTACATCGGCTCGATCAAAACGATCTGATAGAAGAAGAAACGATACGCGGCTACAGACCGGAGCACTACTATCCCGTCAGGCCTGGCGACCTCGTCCACGAACGATACAAAGTCATCGGCAAACTCGGCTATGGATCAACCTCAACAGTCTGGCTCTGTCACGATCTGAAGAAAGCGAAAGAGTACGTCGCGCTAAAGGTCTACACCACTCGCTCCAAAGTGCTCCGCGAACTACCCATCTACAACCATATCAACAGCCTCGACTCGCAGCATCACGGGCGAAACCACGTCCGAAAACTACTGGACTCCTTCGAACTCAGCGGCCCCAGTGGCAAGCATACTTGTCTCGTTCACGAGGCGCTAGGCATGAATCTGGAGGAGCTACGCGAACTCGTTCCTGATCGAGCATTCGCGCCAGATCTCGTCCGCCAGAGCCTGCGCGAGATACTGCGCAGTTTGCACTTTTTACACGAAGAGGCCCATGTCATTCATACAGGTTAGCTTGCCATTGTAATTGTTCTTATGTTGGAACACGCTGAGACAGACGCGCCAGACGTACAACCGAAAAACATCCTCCTCGGCGTCTCGGATACTTCTGCCTTTGTCCGATTCGAGCACGATGAACGGGCATATCCCATGCCATGGAAAGAGACGCCATCTGGTGGCACAGTGCACGTCTCGCGACCAATGCCATTGACGAAAGGCGCCCCTTCACTCTGCGATTTGAGCGAGGCACGTTTTGCAAACAGCTCTAAGAATGTCGACCTCGTCATGCCGGACATCTATCGCGCGCCTGAGGTCGTGCTAGGGATGCCGTGGAGCTATCCCATCGATATATGGGGGTTTGCCATGACTGTACGTTGTACGCTTGAAGCTACATAATCAAGTCAGCTGGACTAATCCACATTCTCCGAAAAACAGCTCTGGGACATCTTCCAACCTCGACGCCTCTTCTCTCCATACGACGACCGAGGCCGCTACTCTGAAGACCTCCACCTCGCGCAAATGGTATCGATCATGGGACCTCCGCCGCTGGACTTTCTTCGCCAATCTACAAAGAGCCAGCAATTTTGGGATGACAAAGGTAAAGAATGCCGCCCCCTCCTGGGCCGTTCGCTTACTCACTCCGGTGCACTAACCTTCTCGATCAGGGCAATGGAAAGACACCACCACATCTATCCCCTCCAAGACTCTCGAAGCCGCGGACGAACGCTTCCAAGTCGGCGACGAGAAGGAGAAGAAACTCTTTTTGCACTTTATGCGAAAAATGCTCACATGGCAGCCTGGAAACAGAAAGACCATTCAGGAGATTTATGTCGATGAGTGGCTTCTGGATGATCTTATTAGAGCTGGAGTGGTTGTACATGAGGAGCAACAGTAATAAGTCGTGAAGTTAGCTGGGAGGGAACTCGTTTGTGTTGATCAATAGTTCGTGGTTGTGCATCTCTCTGTACGATGGTGGTGATGGTGGTGGTGATCATGATGATGATGATGTGACAGATGTTCTCTTCCATGGAAAAGAAAAGACAGGTACGTTGACGGCATAGATCGTGGACACTGTGCACAAGATAAGAGAGCTGTCGAGGAATGAGAATGAGTATGGAGAGGACTGAACAGGATGCCATTTCTTGTGTGGCTATTCTGTGGGCTCGTGTTCACCCTGTCGGAGCCACTGACTTGTACGCGTCCTCCATGTCCGCACTTCGCGCTTCCAGAGACTGTGCAGGCGAGCACCACAAGACCGAGCTCGATCAGATCGGCACTCAAATCGTACCTGCTCGCCTTGACTGCACATCAACCACTTGTCACTCTGCAACGTCAATGCCTGCCAAGTAGACAACGGCGGGACAGAGCACATCTAAAAAATCAGTATACAGTCCACGCCATCTGCTCACAAGTCAGCCTTCCTATGCCTCCCAACAAAGAGCATCAAGTAGATGTGAAAAGGAGTGTCTTCCTTTTTTTTCTCAGTCGTGGAAACCGTTATCAACAACGAGCGAGGCTCTCTGCCCCGTCTTGAAACATATTTTGGAGTGTGGATTTATCATCATGATGAAGACATGGGGATGGGATGGGAGTTGACTGACCTGAGTTGGGGTGTGGTTCTTTCGAACGAAGCCGTGTGGTTAAGCGTCGATGGCTCTTTGTCGATGCGCGCGGTGCACTGGGAGTGTACCGTGGTCCGCTTGGCTTGATTGTTTTGTTGGAGTGATCAAATTCAGACTTGCGCGTGCTTTCATGTGAGGCCGAGCCAGCTGCGCCAGCCACCAGCAGACGGCTGTGCTTCTGCTTGCGCGGGGGGCGTTGCTGGCTGGCTGGGAGTGACAACCTTTGGCTTCAGCTCAAATAGCCACGTCGTCCCAATATGCTTTCTCCTCTGCTTCGATATCTCCAGTCCATGCTGGTCCGCAACTTCCTGCACAATGGCCCCAATGTCGCGGTTGTACCAGCATCCATGGACTTCAGCATGCTTCTCCGCAGAGTTGTCCAGGATCTTGTTCAGCCACGCTCGATAGCTTCTGCCGTGCTCGAGGAGGAGGATGCGCGCATCGGGGTTGCTCGTGTCCAGATGGCGCACGAGGTTCTCCAACATCTCTTTTGGTTTGTCTGTACTGCAGAGCCCCATGGTCTGGATGATCGTGTCGTATTTTTTCGGCGGATCGGTGGGCGCCAAAGGCATGTCACCCAGCGCTGAAATCGCCGCGAATCGAAGCACAAGGTTCTTCTTGAGCGTCTTCCTGCCGCCATACCAGCCCGTCGTCTGCGACTGGGAGTACAGTGCCTGCCACTTGCGCTTGCATGCGGCAATCATAGGCGCGCTCAGATCCACAAAGGTGAGACTGTCGACATCGCCGCCTGCGAGGACGTCGTAGTAGCCCAGGTTCCTGCCGGTGCCACAGCTGGCCTCCAGGACGTGCCCCGTGCAGCGTGACGCGAGCTGTCCTCGGAGCTCGTTGATGCCCATCAGCCACTCCGACATGCCGACCTCGCTGTCGAAGTTGTCGGCGGTCTCATCGTAGCGCGCTGCAACGTCTTTTTGTGCGCTGATGTCGGCGATCTGCGGGTTTGCGCAGGTCTTGTTTGCTGCCACAAACAGCTCGCCGGAGTAGTAGGCAATGCCGCCGAGCAGCAACGCGGCGCCGATGGTGCCTGGGGGAAGATTCTTGTAGTTGAGCGGCTGCTTCTTCCCGTCCGTGGCCAATGGCGTTGGCTCGGTCTTCAGTGCAGTCTGCTGACTGAACGCATGGCGAAAGGGCACAGGCTTTGCAGCCCGGTGGAATCTGCCGACTACATGTCGTGCGCTGCCCACTCGCTGCATCAGTGACGATGGAGGAGGGAGATGCAAAAGAGGAGGATGTGCTGAAATGTCAACGACAGAGCTGTAAGGGGGTGGTGTGGTGTGGTGGTGCTGGGTACAGACGGCATTGGACTCCGAGTTTTTGCAGTCTGGGGGCCCGACTCCGGCGAATCTTTCCTCTCACACACACCTCACGCGCCCTTCGTAGTCTGCCGCCAATTTGCGGTCTGGGCACACCCAGCAGATTACTGTGTCTCTTGTGTAAGTCGTGCTTCTCCTCTGCCCTCTTATTGCCATCTGTATAGGACTTCGTCTCCATCCGTATCATTATGGAGCGCATACACCAGATTGCCGGCCACTTCGCCTCCGGGCAAGCCACCGTACCAAAAGATATCATCATTGTCGGGTCTGGTGTCTTTGGACTGGGCACAGCATATGCTCTTGCACAGAGAGAAGAATTCAAGAACACTAAAATCACCGTTCTGGAGCGAACAGACTTCCCTGCGCAAGATGGCGCCTCAATCGACAGCTCAAGAATCATTCGCGCAGACTACGAGGATCTGGTATATGCTCAGCTCATGGAGGAAGCCATGCCCTACTGGAAAGGCGAGTTTGGAGAGGAGGGCCGCTTCACGCAGTCCGGACTGGCACTGATTTCCAACGGCAAAGGCAAAAGCGCCGAGACGTTTATGCAAGGTGCCCTCAAGAACGTGACCGAGAAGCTGGGCCTGAAAATCGGCACAGACGTGACAGTCTTCGACAACGAAGCCGACGCTCGCAAGGTCATGGGCACGACCGGTGGCCTAGTGGGAAACCGTGGCTATGTCAACTGGACTTCAGGCTGGGCCCACGCCGAGAACGGTATCAAGTTCATGCGAAAGAAAGTCGAAGCCCTCAACCGCGTCCACTTCCAAACCTCCGAAGTCAAGCGCCTCCTCTTCAAAGACTCCAATCAAGTCCTCGGTGTAGAGCTCACCAATGGCTCTCGCCTCACCGCAGACCTCACAATCCTCGCAACGGGAGCCTGGACTCCCAAACTCATCGACACGCGAGGCATCTGCTCCGCCACCGGCCAAGTCCTCACATACATCGACATCACGCCCGAAGAACAAGCCAAACTCTCCCAGCCCGGCCAACCCGTCATCCTGTGCGAAGACGACGGCCTCTTCATCATCCCTCCGACAGAAAACAAACTCAAAATCGCCCGTCACGGCTACGGCTACGCAAACTTCGTCACCATCCCTCACCCAGAGAAACCAAACGAGTTCATCACCGTCTCCCTCCCCAAAACCAAACTCGACGACCCAAACATGGACATACCCTCCGAAGGCAAAGCCGTCTGCCGCGCCTTCCTCCGCGCCGCCGTCCCGTCTCTCGGCGACCGTCCATTCACATATACCCGAATCTGCTGGTACACCGACACCCCGACAGGCGACTGGCTCATCACACACCACCCACAGTACAAAGGCCTCTTCGTCGCCACAGGCGGCAGCGGGCACGGCTACAAATTCTTGCCCATCATTGGCGAACGAATCGTCGATGTGATCCAAGCTCGAGATCGGGATGAGCTGGGCAGGGAGTTGCGAGCGAGGTGGAAGTGGCCGGAGCGAAGACAGGAGGACGATCATGTGTGGACTAACGATTGGCGAGGTGAGGGCATCAAGGGGATGGTTTTGGAGGAGGAGATGAAAAAGGGCGAGTAGAGTGTATGTATGTATATAGTAATTGTGTGAAAGGTCTGTTCGCAAGCAAAATTGTCTTTGGTCGTGTATGTTATGCATGTGTAGACGGCGAACCGTGTCGATGATGCTTCCAACGTCTGCTGGAAGCGGTGTCTTCTACGAACGACTTCTGGATGCGAGATGAACGAAGAGTGGGTACAGACACCCGACGTGAATGTGGATCGACCGTTCACCGCCATGTGCCGTGCGACCTCAAGTGCATGGCAGGCTTGTGAAATGATACACAAACTGCGTCAACCGTGTGACAACTCCTCCGGCATCTCGCTATACTTGGCATCATCAAGTCAAGGGCGACATACGCGATGGGGTTGTGGGGCTGTCGATGACAGACGGCAGAGGGAGAGGACAGAGACAGGAACATCAAGACTAGCATGAGTGTAGCATTGGTGCACTACCTTAGCTCACTACTTGCTTTCTGCGTTCATGGGCAAGCTCATGCTTGCCGATGCCCTCGCAGACATCTAGCCACAATCTCGCCCTCTCGTAGGGCCTCTCAGTCTTCCGCATGTCGTCAGTCTCGAGTGAGCTCTTTTTGCGAGCTCGTGGGTGCGCCTGGGACTGGCTTTTCTGTTGCCAGCGCAAGCGCGCAATATTCTAATGTTGACTCGGAACCCAGACCAATGGTAGTCGTGGCAGCGATTAAAAGCTCCAGGTTGAGTTGTTGAGTGAACGCCGTGTAACACCTTGCCATGCATATCAAAAAGCAAAAAAAGGGTATTGTCATCTGTTGGGGTAAGACAACCCGAGCGACTGGTGGATAGTAGGAAGACCAGTGTGCTGGATGCCGACGCCGTGCCGTCCAGATGAGTGTCGAGGTTGGCATCGAACCTCTGTCGTAAATGTATTGTTACAGAAAGACCATGATACTGGTACAAGATGCCGTTGATGATGTGTGTTTAGGTCTTGCGGAAGTCCGAGAGCACAGGGTAGATGAGCTCAAAGGCTTGGTAAATCTCCTCGCGGATCTTGGCTCCTGTCAGGACGATCTTGCCGGAAACGAAGATGAGAAGCACAATCTTCGGCTTCATCATGCGGTAGATGAGACCTGGGAAGAGTTCGGGTTCATACGACGAGAACATGTGATGGCGGCTGGCAAGACCCTCCAAGCGGATGGGGAACTTGATGTCGCAAGAGCCCACAATGTTCTGGATCTTGAAGTCGGTGAATTTCCTGCGAGCAGTTAGTGTTGCTCATCTTTCGATGAGCATGTCGAGTGACATACGCGTTGAAGCCAAGCTTCTGGATGATTCGCGCATACTTGCGACTGGCAAGCTTGCTGTCGTCTTCCGACTTTGCACCCGTCACGACCATCTTGCCAGAGGCGAAGATGAGTGCCGTGGTCTTTGGCTCACGAATACGCATGATGACAGCCGCAAAACGCTTGGGGTTGTACTCTGCGTTACGTGCCTGGGGTGTGTGAGCATTTGCTGCAGCGAAGGCCGAGACAGCATCAAATACTTACATGCAGCGCAATCGTCTTCAAGTCCAGACGGCAGTCCAAGTTGACGGTAGCCACGATGTTCTGCAGTGTCGGCACAATGCCGCTGACACCTGTGTTCGCTTGCCCTGGCGTCGCAACCGGCGTCGCGGGAGTCACCCCGTTGCCTTGTGCGGCATTTCCTGGCGCGGTATTGCCCTGTGCAGCATTGCCCTGCTGCTGTCCATTCGCGCCATTCTTACTCGACTGGCCAGCGTCGGACGACGGAGGTGTCAGGTGCCCGTTGGCGCCAGGAAAGGACAGCGACGAGGGAGCAGTAAACTGCTTCGCTTCGGCGGCGGTGTTCGGGTGGGTCATGTACGCTTGCGACTCCATGATTGCGTCGAGGTCTTGCGTCCACGTCTTGCGCCGGGTGGGAGAGATCAAGTGCAGCACGTGATGGCGGTTGTCGCAAAGATCATGCGCTCGGTGGTCGTTTGACGGACGGTGTTTGTGGCCGTGGTGAGGTGATGCGGCGGATTCAGATCAGAGCAGACTAGTCAAAGCGTCTGAGCTGTGATGCGCTCACGGCGGTGAGGTCGGTATTAAGTCGCGAGGTGCCGTCCAGCAGATCCCCGTCGCAATGGTATGGTGGATGGATGGGTCGAGGTTGGAGATGGAAGGAAGACGTTGGAGTAGGCCAGCAGCAGGTGAGTGAGTTCCGGCTTGGCACGCTCACTTTTTGCACGCGCGGACGACGACCGGGCGCAAGTTGCCAAAGAGAGTGAAGGAAGAGCGCGACGACGCAACGCAAGAACTGAGGAAGGTGAGTCTGTAGGCGACTGCGTGTGAGTCGGATGTGGTATTCAGTACGGCTGCTATGGAGGGACACGGCGACGAGAGGAGGTGAGGATAGCCGTGTTTTGGGTCGTCGGACTTGGGTCGGCCAGAAATTCCGCTACAATCTTCGCTGGGGAGAGGCGGGCGTTATATACTGCTGACGCGGCCTGAGCCGCCAGCGTGCCAAGGCAGCAGCGACGCCGGATATGTACTAGCGCCATCTCCTGAAAGTCTCGGAGGCAGGGGCCTTCTTGCCTGACGTCGATGGTTCCTCCCTCGCAACGCACATTCCTGGTCGCACACACGACACCCGGCGACGGACGACCTGTTCATCATCACCCCCTCGTCCGCTGCCAGCGACGTCTGCCGGCGGGCGGTCACTACTGTATCGCGCGTTGGGCAGTTGCATCGGGCGGCGATGGAGATAAGCTTCCTGTGAGGCTGCTTGCATGGGACGAGACACCTCGCCTTAACCAGTGCGGGCGCGATGACTCACGAAATTTCTGCAACACCTTGGACAACGCCGCAGCGACAACGGTACGGCCGGCAAACGCGACACACGACACGACACGCGACGGCGTCCAAAGATGCACAAATCCCAGCGGAAATGCGCATTTGCAGCGGCAGTGAGTGCACAAAGAAACACGACCAACGATGCACGCGATGCCGCGATGCATCGCTTTTTGACGTTCTCGCGATCCCAATTCCGCCACCGCACGGAAAACTGGGCCGACTCCGCGATTTGCAACTCACGTCTTGATGACAGCTGGAAGGTTTTCTCTGGGCAAGACGTCTCATCCTTACCTTTTTTTTCACGGCCGTGAAGAAAATTCGTCGAGCTTGCGTCTGCTTCGCGTCCCCGGATTTCTGGCCTTATCTCGCATCGACTTTCGCTGCGTGGACACGCGAGGGTTCCGCCTGCGCCGGTGAGGAGATGACAGCTCTTGTGGGTTTGCGACCGCGCTATCACATGTTGCCGAAGCTCGCGCTAGCCACTTCGCTGCTGTCATTCGTCAACGACTTTTTGCAGCCTCGAAGCCGGCCACGCGCGGCACCACACTTGCTGCGAGCGGCTTCAAAGCTGCAGCCATTCAAGATCGGGAGAATGTGTTTGTGAAAGCTGTCCTCCGTGACGAAGAGGCGTGTTGCATCGCGATCCAGCCATGTTGCAGCGAATGTTGCAAGAAGATGAGCCGTTTCGAAGATCGCTGGATCGGGACGATTGACCTCGATCAGCTCAGCCGCGCGTGCAGAACCTGCAGAGGAAACAAGACTGGCCCGCAGCGACTGACCACTCGTCTCGGCTGTATTGCATCGACTGGTGCGTGTGCAAACTTGCGAGCACGCTCGAACATACACCCTTTGTAGGCGCGAAATGTTCAAGGACCATGCCGACATGCAAGGATGGACTGGTGCGGCAGACCAATATAAGTAGACAGAGATTTGGCAAGAGACGAACGCTTGAGCTGCTGTGAGTCGATACCAATGGAGTAGGGACGCTTACTTTCGAGCAGTGACCAGCGTACGAGTATACCCAGTCGGCATCGTGGAACTGCCATCTTGCAAGCCAAGTGAATCCTGTTTGATTTACGCGGACGATGGTGATCACCCAGGGGTGTCAGGACAGCCGACAGTTCTGACTGCGTGGTGCTGCGGCGATGGCATCGCATGGATGTTCTAACCCAGTGAGCCTACGAGTTTGTGAGCAGTTGTTCTGAGCAGATAGCAATGCTGCATGAGGAGACTGGGTCACTAACAATGCAGCTGATGGGCGGAGTGAAAGCCTGGCATATCTTGCTCTGTCGCGTCAGGGCTCGCAGGGAATGGCAGCGGGAGTATAGCACTCTGCTGCATGAACAGCACAATGATCGTGTGCCACTCGACTCTACGTAAGCTACTTTTTAATCCGACTTCAGCCAAGACCTTCTCATCATCCTCAGCGCCCATCTCCGAAGTCGGTGCACCCAATGCTAGTCTGCAGAGCCAACAGGAAACCCGAGATACGTCAGAAAGAATCCGTAAGAGCTTCAAGATACCCATATCCACCTGAACAGGGTGTGGGCATATCGACAAACCATCTGTGACCACGCCAAGGAGATCTAGTCTACTCAGCATCGAGCCTGATGCTATTGTATCTGCTGCCACCCGCTTCATGTCTCGACCACAGCTCATTCACTTCACGCTTCCGATGGTGTACGCCGGGATCTGCTGCCGTAAAGCTGTTTATTGAAGTTGGCCGCTTGAGGGCAATGCGAAGCAAGCTGTCAGTTTGTCGTTCTTCGTCTCTTCGCTGCAGTTTCTGTCTTTTGTGCGCGTGGCGAGCTGCCCGTTTCTGCTTCAGTCGAGCTAGAATGCTGGATAGTACAGTGTTCATCTTGTGGTTGGTATTGCGGGCAGGTTTTGAGAGCAGGTACAAGACGGCCAATATAGCATCCGAGATCTCGCTCAGAGAGTGACTGGTGTCGAGACTGTTGTGAATGCTGTTCCATTGCTGTCTTTCTGCAAATAACTCTGGTGAATGTTGCAAGACAGGATGAAACACGATTCACTTGATCTTACGAAGCTGGTAAGATCCAGGTAACAACGGATGAAGCCAGGACGTTTCCACTCCATTGCTGTCCACTTGTAGTGGTGACCGTGACGTGCACATTCTCTTCAAATGTGTTCATGACCACGACCGTTTTCGTCTTGTCGGGGTTCAAAGTTGCGACAGACTGTATGCCAGGTGCAGTGCGGTTCTTCGAGCTGCCAGTACCCTCCAGCACAATCGCACCTCGCGGCATGAACTTGCTGAATTGAGCCATGAGGTAGTATGCAATGTTGAACTTGTACGATTTATCATCGTTGATTGTGACGAGTCCTCGACAAGAAGAACATCCTCCTGGTAGATATGGACCATGTGATTCATCGCTCCCCAAGCCCCAGGATATAACACCTACCGCCCAATTCTGGAGTGGTCCAATTGTGAAGTTTGCGGCTTGAAACCAGTCATGCGCTCCAACGGGAGGCGTCCAGCACTCAGACATGTACTGGGTTACTCCTGGGTTTCTGGTATGAAAATCAGACAGAACCGACCAGTCGAGGTTGCCGGCGTAGCAGTGCCACGATACAGTACTAGTGTACTCGCTGGCAATGCTGAGAACATTCTGAGGGTACGATGGGACATCTGTGTTGTGGTCGTATGCCCAGATCGAGGTTGCTAGCCCGGCTTTGGATAGTGCTGGGCCAACATGAGACTGAATCAGATGGCCTTGCTCGTAGTCGTACATATACATTGTTGGGTAGTCTGAAGAGCTCAACAATGGCTCGTTTTGAAGTGCGATGGAGTCGACAGTAACGCCTTGCGCCGCGAATGCCTGGATGTATTTCACAAAATATTGTGCAAATTGAGCCGCGTAACTCCTCTCGCCGGAATCGAGGTAGTCATTCACTAAATTGTTGTCGTCTACATCTCCGAAGAGCACGCCGTTCATCTTCATCCATCCAGGCGGACTCCAGGGTGTCCCGACTACGGTTGTCTGAGAGTTCTTGACCTTCATCGTCGCCAATAGCCTGGCCATCGATGTGCCTTCAGTCCCGAGCGCGAAACTGGTCAGTTTCGTGTCCGGTCTCCCTTCATTGTTGTTGTAGGTCACCGCGGGAGCGGGGGAGAGGTCGGAGGACCCGACAGTATGTCGCATGATGTTGAAAGCTGCGCCGGTGGTGGTCATTAGTGAACTCAACAACGAGTCCAGCGTGGACGATGGCAAGGAGTTGAACGTGATGACAGTCGCGTCCGTGACAGTAGCACCGAACCCGGCGATGGATTGTTTGTGACCCGCTGGAGAGTCGTCTACGCTGAGTTTCCATGTCTTGCTCTTGACGTCTCCGGGTGTAGGGCCACGCACAGGACCCTTGATAGTTGAGAGCTTCAGGGTTAGATCAGCATTGGTGCAGTATGCTGTTGCGGTGTTCAGTCTCTCAATGGTCTGAGGTAGCCCTAGATCGAAGTCGGACCCGGCCAGCAGGAGAATTGAAGCAAGGAAATCCGAGAGCATCTTGACAGGCGTAGATGTGATGGCCTCCCCCTTCTCGTGGTTCAGACCACACCAATCTTCCTCGACAAACGGACATGACCTGGACTATATCTGTCCGCGCGACCAGCAGGCAGCCGGCTGTTGAGGCGATCCTGCCGCCACTGCAGAAGGTGCGCTGCAGACACATTGCTTATCTGAACATGCGCGTCACACTTTGATTCGATGGAGCATAGCTTCGACCAACTCTGGCCAGACCATACTTGGCAGGCAGAAGTGTCGTGAGACACGCGGCTCCTTGACTGCACTGCATGCATGTGAGTCGGCAGTTGTGGGAGCTCATGTCCCTACCAACATCAAGCGATGCTCTGAAATTGTCTCAAAGTGTCAAGCGCTTGTGGCGTGGTGATAGCGGACACTTCTGAAATGGACGGCGTTGCGCGAGACCCAGCGCATCATCGTCGAAGGTGAAGGATGATCTGCAAAAAGGACCGCGTTTTGGGGCTGAGAGCCATGGTTCGGCGCAACGCCCATGGCGAAAGCCCCGACTTCAATGTTCGACCTTGAAAAGAGTGCTTTGGTGGGTGTGATGATGCGGCCTGCTTCTGCGGCAGAAGGCGCACAGCCGCGTGGTGACTGACGCGATTTGCAACGTGGTTCTCGCATGCGATGCTTATCTCGACGTCCGGTCAGGTAAAGCATCATCATAAATAACATGGAAGCAGACTCAATTTAGCCGGTCTGCTTGTGGGCCTTGCCAGGCTCTCCACCTTCGAGCTGCTCCTGCAGCAAGATAAGTGACCGAGACGTGCCCGAATGTCTTGTGGGTAGCTGAGTGGTTCTTCATGGGAAAAGACTTCATGTCCGAGCTGGGGTCCATTATCAACCCAGTAGTGTTGTGCTCGAGTTCAACGCGGAGCATGTTGTACGATGGTCAAAGGCTGTGTTTGTTCAGCCCTCTGGGTGCACTGCACGCAGAGTCAGGGATTCTGGGACTGATCTTGGCCTTCCTGTTTCTTGCCAGTAAATGCGTCAGTGAAGGGAAAGTTCATGTGTCTTTCCAGTTACTGCTTAGCTGATTCCTGACCGACCAGAGTTCCGCTGTATCTACCTGCCAGCAGCATATGCCTGCCTCAATGGACAGCCTGCTGTACATCTATACGCAGTGAAATTCGAAGCACTGTTTCTTGAGCGAATGAAGATGCGCGTGTAATCAGCGGCTGCATCGTACCTCCTACACTACGGCGCTCGCAAGAGGATGTCGTTGCACTCTGATCCTCTTCATCACATTCCAGCACAGGGCCGGCAATTTCGTTTCTTCTGGACCTTCCCACAGATAAGCTTGCAGGTAACGTCGGGGCGCATCCCCAATCGAGGTCATGCACATCGATACGCCGTTGTACTCTGGGCCCACGGATGGGCCTGTTATGGTGTCTCGACCGTTCGGACGCCGCCGAAAGCAGCATCATGGGCGGATAGATCTCCAGTGAAAGGGAGATTTATATCTTTGCGTGGCTGCTGTTCGCATTTGGACTTCATCCATTCACGCCGAACAGTTTGCAACACTCTCGCAATGGCACCACTCACTTCTCTCCTGACATTTGGTCTCCTCGCCGCCAATGGCGCACTCGCCCACCCGGGTCATTCAGTTGCAGAGGAAGCTGCAGAGCGTGGCCACTGGCTTCGCAATGCTAAGCCAAGATCTGTTCAATCTTGCGCAAGTCAGCTGGAGCGCCGAGGACTCAACGAGCACGCTCTCGCTCGCCGAAGCGAGCTCGCACGGCACACTCGCAACAAGCGTGGCTTGAAGCAACCAACCCTCGAGCGCCGCGACTTTGCAGACTACAATGTCTCCCACGCCTCGAGCCTCGATGTGGGTCTTGGCTCCGATGAGAGAGAGCTTTTCGCCGACGACTCCAGCTGTCTCCTCCAGCCTGAGAGTACACAAGGGCCGTATTTGGTGAACCAGGAGATCATTCGTAAGTGTTGTGAAGCATGCTTGTTGACTCGAACAAGTGCTAATTCTTGCTCGGCGATTACAGGCAGTGACATGTCGGAAGACCAAGTCGGAATTCCCCTCTACCTTGACATCCAATTGATCGACACATCCAGCTGCGAGCCCGTGCCGGCCGTATTCGTCGATGTGTGGCACTGCAACAGCACTGGAGTCTACTCCGGAGTTATTAACCCATCAAACGGCAACGTCAACGATACCGCCAACCAGGAAACCACATTCCTTCGCGCGGTACAGCAGACAGACGTCAACGGAGTGGTTCAATTTGAGTCCATCTTCCCAGGACACTACGTCGGCCGAGCCGTCCACATCCACGTGCTGACACACAACACCAACTCTACCATCATCCGAACAAACGGCACCATTGAGGGCGAGGAGGGCAACTTCACTACGGAGGCATCCCACGTCGGACAAATCTTCTTCGACCAAGACCTCATCTCTCAAGTCGAAGCCACAGCTCCCTACAACACCAACACCCAGGAACTTCTCAACAACGACGAAGACGGCATTCTGTACCAGGAGGCCCGAGGATCCGACCCATTTGTGCAGTACGTCCTTCTCGGCGACCGCATCGAGGACGGTGTCTTGGCCTGGGTCAGCTTGGGCATCGACCCCACCGCGGATAGGTCGATCCCTGCTGTTGCCGCCTACCACCCAGACGGAACTGATGTCAACGAGAAGTTCAAGTACACTGGTCCTCGCTCTGGACCAATCTCTGAGACTGGCATCCCAGAGGAAGGAGACGTCTAGATTGTATAACGGTGGTATGAAGAGAGCAGGCAAGACGGAAAAATCGGATGATGGTATGAAGAGTAAATGGCAGAGCAGACAGCAGGAAAAAGAAAGGGAAGCAGAACGTCGACGCACGAGTATGAGGGTTTTGTATTTGCATGCAGATATCTTTGCAAAGTTGTACCACAGGATCCTAAATAAACTAGATTCTGCAGTGTGTCTTGTTTCCCACTTTACTATTATCACTCGGCAGACTTGTGTGTATTTTTGAGACGTGAGAACTTATGCCCTTGACGTGAGATTCTGTGTCAACCATGAAATGTCCACAGAACGCGCTGAGTGCTGACGAGCTCACGCTTGCGGTTCCTGATATGTGTGGCGATTGAGTTGCCGCTAGCATTGCTGGTTTCAAAGCACGCGACGCAGTATGTGAACAAGCCGATTGCGCGCTTATACAGCAAGAACGTGGCTGCGAAGTCGGGGCTCGAGAAGGGGGCGTTTAGTCCAGAAATCAGAGATGACGCTGCTCTGATAATGATAGAACTGAGCTGACTTCTCGATAATTGGGGTTCCTCAATATGCTATCGAGTCCCTCGAACCATGCTGACTACCATGCGAAGGTGCTCCCATCTTGTCTTCCTTGACTTCATTACATCGTTCGTCGAATCGTTGCTGCATTCTCGTCCTCCTTACAACATCATCACGCCAGCTGCGAGACCCAACAGACCCGCCGCACCACCAACCGCCACTCTGTCCGCCGGACTATCCGACTGCGTTGCAGCAGACGAGGTTGACTCGGAAGCACCACCAGCGCCTCCACCGCCAGTCGACGTCTCGCTGTCAGATCCCGTGGTAGCAGTCAAAGTTGTCAATCCGCTCTCCGTTCCACTCAGGCTGGTGGTCAGAACCACAGTTCCGTTGGTAGCAGTCGCGATAGCGCTCGCGTTCCCGCCGCCACCAGTGACGATCACGCCTTGGGTTGTTATGCTGCCAGTTTCGGTGCCACTTGGTGGTGCGCTTTGACCACAGACGGGCGTGACGGTCAGAGGTCCCGCTTCGATGACTGTGTCGGTTTGGATGGAGAAGAGTTGCTCGCCTTCTGGGATGCAGGCTACGCCGGTTGCTGTCACGACATCTTGTGTGAGTACAGACCCGGTAACGAGATTGTCGGTCAATGTCAATGTGGGCAGCGCTGTAGGAACTGTGTTTGGATCGACGGAGGTCGGTCGTGGGTCGGTATCTGGCACTGTTGGAGTTGTGGTGTCATCTTGAGCGTAAGAGAGCCCGGCAACGGCGAGTGCGAAGGCAATGTTGCGGCGCATGATGGTTCTTGTTTGTTTGTTTGTTTGTTGGAGAGTTTGTGTAACGTGCCTGTTGATGTATGTTGTGTTGTCGTCTGAAGAACGGCGGCTGCCTTGAGTTATCTGCCACGTTTCGGGTCTTTGTTTACCCAGTTGTGACGTGACGTCTGATGTCTGATGATGGGTATGTGGAGAGTGAGGTCAAAGAAAGAAACCTTCCTCTTACATAAAGGCAGATTTTCACCCCAAAAAGATCAGCCAAACGACCCCGTAATCTGAAACACGCAGACTTGCATGAAGTTCAGCTCACCAGCGCGCCAAGAGGAGGCTGACGAGGTCGTGGAGGCGGGGAACCGACCAGTCAGGCACCTTCTGCCACCGAATGGTCAAATCACGCGTCTGATCGACTGCACAAGTGCGTGGTGTGACTGGGCCCGAGCCATACCTTTGTTGATCGCAATGAACAACAGAGTAGGTGCTACGGCGGTGGTAGCACTCAAGGCGGAAGGTGGTAGAGTTGTTGCATGCCTTGGCGAGGACAGATGACGTGCATCCTGGGACTGTTATCAGCGTGGATCAGAGGTGGATCAGCTGGTTGCCGCTTCTGTTGAACAAGGACGGTAATATGAGATGCCATGCTTCGGGTGTGTTGAAGAAAGCATCTCCAAAGTAACGAAGGCTGCCATAGGTATTCATGTGGCGTCATCAACTTCGTACAGCGCTGAAACTCGTCGTTGAGAAGCTGTGCTGTCCACTTGGCCCTGATGGCACAAAAACACGATGCTCGAGGTGTTCACGGCATATACTCAGACCTCCAAGCGCAATACTGCAGGTTGATGCGCACACTTGATTCGAGACAAGTGTACTCTATGGCGGGTCGAATCGCCTGAAGGTGTCCAGCTGAGATGCGAGATCGTATGTCTGCAAGTGACTTGCAGAATCATTCTCTTGCACGGCGTCTCGAGCGCGAAGCTCCAGTCTTGGCGGAATATGCGACCCGTAAGCACTATCTTCTGCATCAGTATACGTTGCTCAGTGTACATAGTTGCCGCTGGAGGTTCGACCAGTGTCCCTGTCTGAATGTCGCCGGAAAGGGTCGAACGGCGTGATAAGTACAAATGGCCAGCAAGAACGAGTGTCCCATCAGAGCCAAGCTTACGGTGAGCCAGAACTACCTGTAGAATAGCTCCAGGTTCAAAGTCCTCGATTCCAACCAGACCTCGATGGCAGTCTCCCTGCGATGCTGGTACCTGCAAATATCGCTCGTGTCCTTGCCTAAACAGGCTGCACCATCCCCGCCAAGGCGTCAGTTTCTCGCGACAAAAGAGGTGAGAGTACGCCCGTGAGATTTGCTCCTCTGCTAGCCAGCACGCGATGGGCTGGATGGACGGGGACTTGTCGCCCAGTCCAGGTAATTCAAAGCCCGCGATCAGCTTTTCTGCCAGCCCTGACCCAGTAGCGCGTATTCCACGTGCTGGACACATCAGACCAGAGCGGAACGGGTATTGCGGCGGGCCATGATTGGCTGTGTAGCTGCGGCAGCAGAGTCCGAGGAGGCTCTCATCAACGGAGAGCAATGGTCATTACTCATGATCAGAGGAGCGGAGGGTTAGGTAACAGGTATACAAATGAGCGACAGGCACTGCTACTTCACGGCCACCGAGATCCTGGCTGGCATCGCATGTGATGCGCGAGATCTGGTGGTTGGCACAGCTATGAGTAGAGTAGTTCTATCCGGCTACCGACGGGTGAATTGATAAGACGGTGTTAATCTACACGGCGATCGTCGAGAAAAGTGGTTGAGAGTGAGTCGGACTTCGTTTCCTGCGAGTGCTCTGTACGGTATAGAATAGAGCATTTCACCGCAACGCTTGGCTGGTGTCGGTGGAGCTCTCTTCTCATCTGATTGATCTTCGACAACCAAACCTCACCAAAGCTCTCCATTGACGACCTCCACCGCCTCTTGCAGCTCCTCCGCCATGTCGGCTGCGGCGATACGCCTGAGGGCGCAGTGGCTGGCGACGAGACGCCCTCTGTCCTCGCACTGTCTGTTCCGCCCCACGACCTCCTCCAACATCGCCCGCACCAACATCGCCCGCGCTCGAGCACTGCACGTTTCGCCCGCCGAGCAGAACTCGGCGCACACCCGAAGCCGCGGCTTCTACTCCAGCTCGCAGCCTCCGCAGAGCGGCGACGGCGAGCTCGCGGTCAAGAGCCATGACTCGTCCATCTTCGCGCCGCTCGACACGTTCCCTCGCCGCCACATTGGCCCGACGGCCGCCACGACCGACGAGATGCTCCAGGCGCTCGACCCGCCCGTCAAGAGCTTGGATGAGTTTGTCAAGCAGGTGCTGCCCGAGTCGATTCTGACGGCGAAGCACCTGAATGTCGAAGGGCCCGTTCCCGAGTCGGGCTCGGTGCCCACGACCGAGGGCGGCTTCTCGGAGAGCCAGCTGCTGGCGCGCCTGCGCGAGATCGCGAGCGAGAACAAGGTCTACAAGTCGTACATTGGCTGTGGCTATGCCGGCACGCGCGTGCCCGAGGTGATCAAGCGAAACATTCTCGAGAACCCGGCATGGTACACCAGCTACACCCCATACCAGCCGGAGATCAGTCAAGGCAGGCTGGAGTCGCTGCTGAATTTCCAGACCATGGTGACCGACCTCACGGGGCTCGCCATTGCCAATGCTTCCCTGCTCGATGAGCCCACCGCTGCGGCAGAAGCCATGACGCTGGCGATGAACTCGATTCCCGCATCGCGTCTCAAGAAAATGGATAAGAAAGTGTGGTTGGTCTCGCATCTCGCGCACCCCCAGACGATTGCTGTGTTGGAGAGCCGCGCACAGGGCTTTGGCATCACGATTGAAGTGGCAGACATCCTCGCAGACGACTGCAAGCGTGTGGACGAGCTCGGCGACAGCCTGCTCGGAGTACAGGCGCAGTACCCAGACACGCTGGGAGGCGTCAATGACTACAGGTCGCTCGCAGACAAGGTGCACCACTACAAGGGTACCTTCGCCGTGGGTACAGACTTGCTTGCATTGACTCTGCTCACACCGCCTGGCGAGTTCGGTGCAGATGTGGCATTTGGCAACGCCCAGCGATTCGGCGTGCCATTCGGCTTTGGCGGTCCACACGCTGCTTTCTTTGCGGTGAGCGACAAGCACAGCCGCAAAATCCCAGGTCGATTGATCGGTCTATCCAAGGATCGTCTTGGAAACAACGCCGCACGTTTGGCGCTGCAGACCCGCGAGCAGCACATCAGGAGAGAAAAGGCCACGAGCAATGTGTGCACTGCACAAGCGCTTCTCGCCAATATGAGCGCCATGTACGCCGTCTACCACGGCCCACAGGGCTTGAAGAAGATTGCGGAAAAGGTCGCCAAGATGACACAAGTCCTCGCAAAGGGTCTTGAGAGCGGAGGCCTGGAGGTCCGCCAGCCAGTCGCCTTCGACACGGTTGTTGTCAAGAAGCACGACGCCCCTGGATTCGCTGCCAAGTGTGTCGCCAACTTCCTGACCAACTTCCGTGTCATTGACGACGAACACATCGGAATCACCATCGACGAGACAGTCGGCAAAAAGCAGATCGATGACATCTTTAAGGCTTTCACAACAGATACTATCGACGTGGAGGCACTTGCACGGGGTGTTGAAGCCAACGCGCAAGTTCCAGAGTCCCTCCGCCGCATATCGGAATTCCTGACACACCCAGTCTTCAACTCCTACCACTCCGAGACCGAGATCCTGCGCTACATGTATCATCTACAGTCCAAGGATCTGTCGCTGGTTCACTCGATGATCCCTCTCGGCTCATGCACCATGAAGCTCAATGCCACTACTGAGATGCTTCCCGTCACCTGGCCCGAATTCGCAAACATTCATCCTTTTGCCCCTAGCGACCAGACAAAGGGTTACCAGACCCTCATCAAGGAGCTCGAGGACGACCTTGCGGAAATCACTGGGTTCCATTCCGTCTCCCTGCAGCCAAACTCGGGAGCGCAGGGTGAGTTCACTGGTCTGCGCGTCATTCGCAAGTACCAGGAGGAACAGCCAGGCAAGAAGCGTGACATTTGCCTTATTCCCGAGTCTGCGCACGGTACCAACCCAGCATCGGCAGCGATGGCAGGCATGCGAGTGGTGACCATCAAGTGTGATGTCAAGGGTACTGGCAACCTCGACATTGCCGATCTCAAGGCCAAGTGTGAGAAGCACAGTGAGGAGCTTGCTGCATTCATGGTCACCTATCCATCCACCTTTGGCGTGTTCGAGCCTCAAGTCAAGGAGGCTTGCGAAATTGTTCACCAGCATGGTGGACAAGTGTACATGGACGGGGCCAACATGAACGCACAGATTGGGTTGTGCTCACCAGGCGAGATTGGCGCCGATGTGTGCCATCTAAACCTGCACAAGACCTTTTGTATTCCCCACGGCGGCGGTGGTCCAGGTGTCGGACCGATTGGTGTCGCAGAGCACTTGGCTCCCTTTCTGCCTGGTCACCCCCTTGTTGCCAATGTAGGCGGTGAGAAGGCTATCGCCCCCGTTTCTGCTGCGCCTTGGGGCTCTGCGAGCATTCTTCCCATCTCCTGGGCCTACATCAAGATGATGGGTGCACGTGGACTAACTCACGCTACCAAGATCACGCTCCTCAACGCCAACTACATCATGTCGCAGCTCAAAGGTGAAGGAAAGTACGATATTGCTTTTACCAATGCCAACAAGCGCTGCGCCCACGAGTTCATCCTCGACACCAGAGGCTTCAAGAAGTCTGCTGGAATCGAGGTCATCGACATCGCCAAGCGTCTTCAGGATTACGGGTTCCATTCGCCAACCATGTCTTGGCCCATCGCCAACACTTTGATGATTGAGCCTACCGAATCTGAAAGCAAGAATGAGCTTGACCGATTCTGCGATGCCCTTCTTTCGATTCGTGAGGAGATCCGCGAGATCGAGAACGGCAGTCAGCCGCGTGAAGGGAACGTCCTCAAGATGGCTCCACACACCCAGCAGGATCTGATCACATCTGAGTGGGATCGCCCTTACAGCCGCGAGAAGGCAGCCTACCCACTTGCTTGGCTGAAGGAGAAGAAGTTCTGGCCTAGCGTTACCAGACTTGATGACGCCTATGGTGACACCAACCTCTTCTGCAGGTAAGTCACTGATCCGCTGAATGTTGATACTCACGAGAGAAGCACACGCTGACCTGAACATTAGTTGTGCACCAGGCGGAACGGTCGAAGACCAACCAGTCCAGTCGACTTAAGTCTGCAGCAGTCGCTCCGCTTCTCTCTCTACTTCAAAACGCCGCTCAGACACGAGGCAGGCGTCTGCACAGTCAGAGAAGCAAAGCAAACCTGCGGCATTTTTCAACATCTTCCTGCCAAAGACTTTCAACAGCGTTCAAGCGTAGGCGTTCACAGAGGAAGAGACACCTTGGCCAAGGACAGGTGCTCTCGGGTGGAATCATTTTAACATTACCCCAACATGGCTTTAACATGGGATGAGTGGATGGGTAAGCTGGTGCTGGAAGCATTGGGACGGGCACATATCGACGATTATGTACAGAGTATCACACGAATCCCCATGCGAGTGGCGATCTATGGCTCGGCCTGAGTAACTCGCCAGGACAAGAATCCTTGGCAACGACAAGCATTCCATCCTTCTCCAATCCTGCCTCTCATCACAGAAGACGTCTGTCCATCTGACAAAGACAGGCTTCTCTTGAGACTGCCATGCGCGGCACCGTTGCACGCTGAAAAGTCCGTTGAGACATCTAGACGCGCCAGACTGGACGCCAAGCCGTCAGACGCCGCGATTCAACCGATGTCGACATCGGTGCAGGAAATGTCAAAACCCAAGATAGTTTTTTCCGTCTCGAAGGGCATGTAAGATGAGGGATTAAATAATTACTGTCAGCGTAACACGGCCGTTGCTCTTCTCGCTCGTCGATCATTTGTCGTTGTGGTTTTCTTCTTCTTCTTCTTCTTCACAGCACCTAGCTTTCTCCATACCCCCACCACCTACTCGGATTGACCAGTGGGTTTGGGGTTTTCTTTTTGTCTCCGCCTATGATGCATTCGCGAGACGATCATCATGATGCTGATGATGGCGATAACAATAATCTGGCCTATGATGAAGATGACTACCGACGCAAAGGGCACGCTTCACACAGCCGGGAAGTGCGAGAGGAGGGATCGATTATCGACGAGCCGGTGTTGAATGTTGGCGGACAAGGCGCCACGCAGCGACGTTTGCGGAATTACCAGGTGACGATGATTGGATTCTGTTCTGGCATTGGCACGGGACTTTTCATTGGGACGGGGAGTGCGTACGCGTCTTCTGGTCCGGCGGGGTTGTTGCTCGCGTACATTATTGTTGGGGCGGTGCTGTGGAGTGTCATGCAGAGTATTGCGGAGCTGGCGACTGTGGTGAGTTATTCTTCTTTTCTGATCTTGATCATTGGACATGGGAGGACGGACGATGCTGACTTTGTTGGTGGTGGTGAAAGTATCCTACAGCTGGCTCCTTCCCGCACTGGGCGACGCGGTTCATCGATCCGAGTGTGGGATTCAGTCTGGCAATCTCGTATGGCTACTGCTATACCATTGCGATTGCAGCCGAGGCATCGGCTTCTGCCATCGTTGTCAGCTACTGGACAGATCTCTCGCAGGCTGTGGTCATCACCGTTGCACTGGTATTGATCTTGATCATCAACCTGTGCAGCGTTCGTGTCTTTGGAGAAACGGAAGTCGTCGCTGGATCGATCAAGGTGCTGTGTTTCGTTGGCTTGATTCTGGTGTCCATCGTCATCACGTCGGGAGGCGGACCAAATGGAAGAACGACAGGCTTCCATTACTGGAGCGATCCTGGCGCTTGGGTGGACTACAACGGCATTACAGGCTCAACCGGCGCGTTTCTGGGGCTTTTGTCTGCCTTTGTCAACGCTTCATTCTCGTTCATTGGAGTCGAGACTGTGGTCATCAGTGCAGCCGAGTCGATGGATCCCCATCGTGCGATCCCGCGTGCAGCTGGCCTGGTCACCTACCGCATTGGCATCTTCTACATCCTGGGAGCATTCCTGATTGGGTTGATCGTGGATCCTCGGAATCCAGACCTGGTCTCTGGCAGTGGCAACGCCGCCTCCTCGCCTTGGGTTATTGCCATTAGAGAAAGTGGCATTGTGGCTCTGCCTTCGATTGTCAATGCTTGCATTTTGATCTCGGCCTGGTCTGCGGGCAACTCGTACTGCTGGGTTGGCTCTCGCATGATTGTTGCAATGACTACAGATCGCCAGCTGCCGCAGATTTTCGGCAAGACGAGCAAAGACGGTGTGCCTTACTGGGCGGTGCTTGCATCTTGGCTGTTTGGTCCACTTGCATATCTCAGTAAGTATTGGAGTAGTGGTGTTCTTTGCATCACGTACTGACATTGATCAGGTCTCGGCTCAGGCGGTGCATCACAAGCTTTTGAGTGGCTTCGCAATCTCAGTACAGTCGCCGGTCTCATCGCATGGGCGACTCTTTGCTTGGCCTACCTGCGCTTCTATGCCGCTCTAAAAGCTCAAGATGTCAGTCGAGACACGCTTCCGTGGAAAGGTCCTTGGCAGCCATACACGGCTTGGTTCGGCTTCATTGGTTCCACGATCATCACCCTCGTCTGCGGATTTCCAGTCTTCTTAAAGGGCAACTGGTCGACGTCCGACTTTGTGGCTTCATACATCGGCATCCCCATTTTTATTGTGCCGATCATTGTGTGGAAGCTTGTGCACAAGACGAAGGTCTGTATCCATCCGTCATCTCTGCTTGCTATTATGCTGACTTCTTGCAGTTCGCTCGTGCCGCTAGTATCGATCTGTGGTCTGGACGTCTCAAGGAGTCCGACCATTTCGAGCAGACCAGGCCGAAGTCACGTTGGGCCTGGTCCTATGGATGGCTCACATAGCCGTATTTCGACGAGAGAGCAGCTGAGCTTGGTAGCAGATTTGTACCGAAGTGTAGCGAAGCATCATTCGCCGGTCTGTATGCACTTTCAAATCGCCAATCTCAAATTTCCGCGCTCCTCAATACCTTCCGTGGGCAGGTGAAACCGCACATAGCACCGCGAGAGTGCAACGTCCAGATCTTTGACTGCAGACCTGTCAAGCAAATGACAGCCGCTACACCTGCAGTGCCGGTACAAGACTTCTATTGAGTGGCCGGATATATCGACTACACTACCGGCAGAGGTTCTGTTCGAGATCCGCGACGCGTCAGTCGTTGGGCAGAATTATCTTGCTCTGATTGGTTGTAGCCAGAGACTGTTTCCAAAGGCGGAAGTGATCGATTCATGTTTCAGAAACCGACTCGGCAGGAGGCGATGTATGTCTGTGCACCTATACAGGAGCGCGAATGGACGCGTCTTTTGACTCTTTGCACTACACCGCCGTTGAGAGTGCCGGTGAAGAAGTGGAAAGTTCGAATCTTCTGTGTGCTGCTTGTTGCTTGCTATTCTCGTCAAAGCCGCAGCAGTGTCGACAAATTTCTGACTGGTCTTGCGAGAACGACAGAAGCGTTAGCCATCAGCAAGTAGATGAGTTGCTTATTGTCTTCAGTAGGACATTCTGCGCGTCAGCTGCGAATTAGATTTCTTGCTGCCTGGTGCTCGCTTCTGCAGCCTACAGAGTATTGAAGTTGTGACTCCTCACGTCCGCTTTGAGCATACAGCAGCAATTCGAGCCGGGAGTTTGGATGGTATGCAGGGATAGAGCATGTGCGTATGCCGCCTTGGCAATAATGTATTGGGACACGACCAGTGAGCAATCTTATGCTGCAGTGTGGAGGGTGACACGCACATCGCGACTGAGAAGCTTTCCTGACAGTCAACAGGACGGTTTAGATGAGTCCTCGGAGCAGAAAGTGGAGGTTTTGGCGGGTGTGGCGGAACAGCAGCTCGAGCGAAGTGAACGACGGTCGACTGCGACGAAGACAGCCATAGCACAGTCATTATAGCCAGGCTGGACCGTCTCGGACGGAGTCGCACAGATCAAGTGGCGCATGCTTCAAGCTCGACAGCGCCGGGTAAAAAGTGAAACGGCACAAGTGTTTAGAGTGCACGTGGACCGCCGATTCAGGGTCGCAGATCAGTGGCGTTGGAGTGGCAGACTCTCCAAGAACAATAAGTACCCTCGTTCTTCCACACTTGATCCATTGCAGACAGCAAATCTCCATCAATGAGCTATTCATTCTTTCCTTCGCCTAGTAATACTACAACACCAGAGCTCGCCTTGAACCTGCCTGACCACATTCACTTGATACAATCAACCTCACGATCGACCATCACACCAACCATGACGCTCCTTTACCAACCAAGCTCGTCCGGCCACTGGCAACACACCAGCGACGAAGAAAGAGACTCGACATATGATGCCGTCAGCGACCTGCTCGGAGTCCGCACGTCTGTCAAGCCAGAACAATCGAGACTGCAGACCGAAAAGCCAGTCATGACGGTCCAGCTGCAGGGCCAACAATACCGAGTGCCGGATCCTTGCAGCAAGCAGTTCTACCGCGAGCTCACGTACCTGAGTGACGAAGAGATTGTGGAGAAGTATGGACTAGTTCCATGCAAAGCTGAAGACTATCGCAAGGCGAGGAGGTTTTCGGTAGCGAGCAAGTCAAGCGCTGGCTCGAGTGTCAGGACACAATAGAGTGTGTCCATTGCCGGATGCTCGATCACCTTTATTCGACACGATACATTCGGGACGTGGTTCTATTCGATTAGCGCAGGACGCAAAAGCTTCGACGACATGCTGTTTAATACTGGATTGAGAGAATAGCGAAAGTACGACTTTGTAATACACCTTGAGCCTGGAGCTGGAGGAGCGAACGGAAGTGCGAGACACTTTGTAGCATTAGATGTGAAGGACATACGCTCGTGGACGAGCAGCATTCATGAGTGAAGAGTAAAGTGTATGAATAGGAAGCGACGGAGCTGTATTGCTAGACCTCAGGATTGTACTCGTAGCCAAGCTGATTTGGCTTGAGTCTTGCTCATAGTCTTGTGCAAGTATCATGTCTCTCGCGATCATGTCTCTCGCGATCATGCCTCGCGCGACATGTCTCGCGCGAATTCGTTCGTCGCGTTTGCTGCAATCTCTTTCGGGATGGAACTGTGTGGCTCAGAGTCGTGGTGTGATTCGTTTGTGACCGCGTTCGGCGGGCGTGTATGCCAGCGTGCTTGGCAGCCGATCATCTTTTGTTTGGGCAAGATGGTGTAACACGAGATCGTGCACGTGTCGGGGCTGTTTTCATTGTTCCCGCACAGAAAGCAGTGTGCATTGTACAAGAACGTGCCGACTTGAACGGATGCGGCTCTTCTGGAGGAATGTGGAGCGCTAAATTTAGCCCGCGCGGCCCGTCCTGCTGGTCACGATTTGCTGGCAGGTGCGAAGTGGAAATCACCTCGCGCTCCTCTTGCACGCATCCACAGCACCCGAAGCAACACTATACCAGTATTCACGTCGTCAGAAGACCCTGGCGACTTCAGCATATACATCGCCAACCTCGAAATATCGTCGATGGGCTACTCCGCACCAACCGCGACCACCTACACGAACTTTTCCGGCGCAATTGTCGCAGCCTTTCTCAGCGGCACTGCAGGACTGTCGCGCACTGATTCGAGCTTCGCCGCGTTGGACTGGCTAGGTGTGCAAGGCCCAGTGTAAGGAGGACTACCTGAAACTGGGCGAAAACGACATTTCGGCTCCGCAAAGAGCCTCCACACCCACAGAATAGAAGGGCCGTAGACTGGCACACATTCACCCGCGACTGTCACATGCAGACTGTGTAGTCAGCTTATACACGTGATAGCCGGACAGGCTGCTACATCACGCGTGCGGACCATCACGCCGAGCACAGGCACTCCGCACATTCGAGGCAGGAGTTGAAACATGCCCGCGATGGACATCGAGCCCAGCTATGCCGACCTGGGCATTCAGCGCTCGCCGCCCATGCAGATCGGGACACCGCGCATGGCAGCACGCGATGTGCCGACTGACCAGCTCATGCCTATCCCGAAGCTCGACCATGAGGCACTACGCAAAAAGGCCAAGAAGCAACGTCAGAAGAACAAGAAGAAGGGCATGCCGCCTGCTGCTCCTGCTGTCAATGTCACTAAAGGGTTCGAGACACCGGTCGCTACCGATGGCGAGGAATCTGACTTCTCTCGATTGAGTTCGAGAGTCAATACCCCCCGGCTTGGAGCCATCAGTCCGGCGCTGCGCCCTGCCACTCCTCAGGGGGGAATCAGCTGTCTTCGCGAGCGCCTGGATGCACTGAACTTGGACAGCAGAAGGCCCAGTTTGGCTCGGGTCATGTCCAACACGTCCATGACCACTGCCACCGTCTCCTCGGCTGGTAGCGATGGCGACAAGACCGAAATGGAGACTTACGATGTTCCTCTGGACGTCGACTTTATCAGTCCGCTCGCCGGTTCTGGATCTCAGACCCCGATCTTTGCATCGCAAGCCATTGAGGGCGGCTTGAGAACAGCCTCAATCCATCGGAAAATGCACGCCGAAGACTTCGAGCCACTTCGATGCCTGGGCAAGGGCGCATTTGGCACTGTCCATCTCGTCAAGCAGCAGTGCACGGGCAAGCTTTACGCGCAGAAGCAATTCAAAAAGGCAAGCCTCACCGTCCACAAACGCCTCATCGAGCAGACCCGCACCGAGCGCAACATTCTGGAATCCGTCAACCGCCACCCGTTCGTGGTCAAGCTTTACTACGCGTTCCAGGACCAGGAGAAGCTGTACCTCATCTTGGAGTATGCGCAAGGCGGTGAGCTCTTCACGCACTTGGCCATGGAGGGCATGTTTACAGCAGACGTCGCTGCGTTCTACATGGCAGAGATGGTTCTCGCTCTTGAACATCTGCATCAGAACGTCCGTGTCATTTACCGCGACCTCAAGCCTGAGAATTGCTTGCTGGACTCTGAAGGCCATCTTCTCTTGACCGACTTTGGCCTCTCCAAGGTCTCTGCCGAGGACGAAGAGCGCACCAACAGCATCCTGGGAACCATTGATTACATGGCACCAGAGGTTGTCGAAGGCAAGCCGTACGATTTCTCGGTGGACTGGTGGGGTCTGGGCGCAATAGGATGCGACCTGCTCACTGGTCAGCCTCCATTCGGCGGCAACAACCATGCCAAGATCCAGCAAAACATCGTCAAGCAAAAGCTCCAGCTGCCATACTACCTGGGTCCTGACGCCAAAGACATTCTCACCCGTCTGCTTCGTAAAGAACCACACAAGCGTCTTGGAGGTACGACCGCCAAGGGAATCAAGGAACTGAAGTCGCATCGGTTCTTCAAGAAGATTGATTGGAAGAAACTCGAGAGACGTGAGATGGAACCAGTAAGTTCGACTGAACACCCGACCTGCAGAGCATGTGCTAACAACTTCACAGCCAATCCAACCAGTAGTCACCGACCCAGAGCTGGCCGAAAACTTCGCACAAGAGTTCACCGACCTGCCGCTCAGTCCGGTCGTGTCCCGCAATATCAAGATGGCAGACTTTGCTGCTGATCCCTATGTCGCTGCCGAGAACGATCCGTTTGGTGGGTTCAGCTTTGTCGCAAGCAAGAGTCTGCTGGAGGATCACTTCATGCTCGAAGATTGACTACATGACGGGGTCCGCCCGACTTGCTCCGTATATAGCAGGTCGTCGAGTCATTCTTTGCTACACATCGTGTTCCGACCGCTCAATGTCCGCTGCTGACCACCCACTACTGACTGATTCGCTTCTGCTGACAACACTGCACTGAAGACCACCATGTCGCCCCAGCCCAGAGCAGCGTGCCCGTTTGGAGAGTTGTCTCGTCCGTCGAACCCAGCTGTCGCGGAAGCAGGAGGGGAAAAGACGGGAGGTCAAAACATCAGGGACAGTGGAACAACTGATTGAAGAGCTCGTCCGTACGGGCCACATCAACTCATTCGATTCAAGCGCTGTCTCGGATATCAGTCTAGAGCTGGCGTGTGCGGAGGGCTGAGGTGGCAGAGAACAGGTAGGTCCCAAGGCCTCGCGCTGCCCCATTTCTGGTTCCGTCGCCAAGCAACTTCACCTGCGCGCGCGCCTGTTTCAGCTCAAACACCTCCTGCAGCGGCTTCTTCCGCACTACTGATATGATGCATCCAGAATCTTCCTCCTCCAATAGAAGCTCAAAACTGGCAAAGTGGCTCAGCTGTCTTTCGTCTAACAGACGTTCTTCAGAGTCCGCAGAACAGCAAGCAGCAAGGCCTACGCTTCAATTCCTGTAGACTGCTCGTCAAAATGCAACCAAAACAACCACCATTCCGAGCACACGTGACAAGCACACAACGTGAATTAAGGCCGTAATTGCGCGAATTGGAGTTACCAGCGCATCCCTTGGAGTGAACCAGCACTTCAAGGTTACCAAAAGGGTGGAGCGATTGGATGTACATTATAAGCGCGCGGCTTGACCAAATTAATTGGTCAAGTCGCTCTCTTTGTGCGCTTTTGGTAGGTGATGCGGTGGAGGACTTTCATCCCCGTACGGACGGAGATCGTATGACGAGTTGTCTTTTTGGAAGCGTCCTCTTAGAGATTGCTATCTTGCAGGTCAGTCGCCGTCTGCCTGTACAGGCAGCAGCGTCACAGCACAACTCGGATCGTTGAGCGGTTGCATCATGAGACGAAGAACAGTGCTGCGTAGGGACTCTGGGTACTCTGCGACAGGCTGTAGGTCCTCGTGGAAGAGAAACATGACATCTTCCGCGGATGCTGTAAGGCTCAAATGGCACCCGAAAATGTCGTTGCGAGGCGCAAAGCAAGTAAATGCATACGGCGCCCCGACGTTGTCCCCGATCCCGCTCTCAACGAAACATGTGCCGACCATGTCGAAAGCCATATTCTCAGTGGGTCGAATGATGAAATGAGGGCAGCGGCTCCTACTATGAAGTACCATGAGATCTCCTGCCATTGTCTCGCGGCTCGCCAATGCAATCACTTCACCATCGAGGAAGACCTTTTGAATCGAGTGAGCTTCGAGGAATGAGTTGGCGGACCCGAGTTCGATAAAGTGGCGCAGGTCGGACTTGCCAAGATGGGATCTGGGCTCAGTTGCACCACATCTGATGGATAAGTGTCCGGCATCATTTGCGAGAAGCCGCGCCACTTTCACCGAGGGAAATTCGTAAGTCTGCACTTTGGCGCTGGCGTCAAAGTGTCCCTCTTTACGCGACGCAAAGGAAGCCTGCATCTCAGGGGTGTTGGCATCGATTCTCAGGACTCTCATAATGTTCGATGCCCATTGTGGTTGCGAGACCGAGATGACCAGCTCGGCTAACGCCCATGCAGTCCGTTCATAGTCCGGAAGGATAGGATCAATCATGTCGGCTTGCCAATCTATGAGGTGAAAGGCGCCGTAAATCATATCTCTGACATCTGTGCAGCACAATTGATTAAAATAGTTAATCCAGAGGTAAAGGTGAATGCCTCGTGGGCAGGTGTGATAGAGATCCATGATGTTTCTGAATTTGTACAAGGGAGTTTTATAAATTTCGAGGGAGTTGTCCGTGAAAAAACCTTTGAGCGTGTCAAAAACTTTACAAAGTGATTTCCAGGAGATGCTGTCCCTACAGCAAAGAAGCGCAAGTGAGTCAGAGCCGACACAGGCTTCCTGCACTACCCACAGTCGATTCCAGTATGGTCGTCTGCTGAAGGCCAATAGTGCCTCACTTGTCATTAAGAGAGACTCGTGTTCCAGGTCAATGTTTCGTTCTGCAAGCCGTTGTGATGTCTCCTGTGCGCTGAGTCCAGTCAGACCCCACAGCCGCTCCACGTCGACTCTCTCGAATCTTCTGCACATATCAACTAGCAGTTGACTGTCGTCCGCATGGTCGCCAACGCACGCAAGCACCCATACGGCGTTCTTGTAAATATCAAACATTTTCTGCACTTGAGCACTCTTCTCCAGCAAATTGTCCTGGTTTATACAAATAGAATCGATCCAGAAGAAGGCCGTATTGTCAAACCCAATGGCTTGATGGATTGCGTTGAAACAATTGCACCGAACGTTGAGAAGGAGCCCATTGACCTGGATCACGCTGTACGCAGCTTCTCCCCAGGTGTACGATATTGCGTTGTACTTTGGCGCATCCGCTGTTGACCAGGTTGTCACCTCGAAACACGGCGTCCCGGAATCATCCTGTGGTATCGACCTGAGTAGTCGGAACTGATTCAAAGGGTCATCGAGAGGCGTCCAGGAATAGTGCTCAGGCGTTGCGCCATCGTGGGTCCTGGGCATGAGCAGCATGTCTGGCTCCGACACGTCGTCTTTGTAGTGGTCCATGGTTAGCCTGTACCTCACACAGAGCTGGTGGGATGATATGGCATGAAGCAAGTTCGAGCTTGCGGCCGCAAGTCCGATGTGGTCTGCCAGAGGATAAGACGAGAAAAGACAATGCTTAGAGGGAGAGACTTTGGGCAGAACTATGCCACAAATCGGAAGAGGAGATATCTGCCAATCATCGCCATGTGCGACCACAAAGGCGGCCTCACAGGGTGGCCGAGTGTTCCCCGCGCGTGCTCAGCTTGGATCCTGTCGAGCAAGTGGCGGTATCGGGTTCGCTCGCTTACGATTTGGAACGACCATGGGGGTGCGTCGTTCGTGCTGACTTCACCTGTGACCAAGGCTCAGCATCTCTGACCAGACAGTGGCGTTCTGGATTGGTCACTCTAGCATTTAGCCTTCACGTAGGATCCTCCATCTCGCTGCGAACGAGGCCGCATCTTGGAGAACCCGCCCAGCGTGTTGTGGAGGAGTGAGGCCTGGCGCTGCTAGGATTAGTGCCAGGAGAGGTACCATTTGAGAGTGCCGTGCAGCTCAAGCGCTGCAGCGAGTACGTCCACGGTGCGATACTGCAATGCTGTCTTTGGACAGCTCATGCAACTCTTCTGCCTACTCTTCTATTCTCTCTCTGCCTCAGACTCTTCCTCTCATCCTTCCGACGCCTCTTCCAACCTCGGTTCAGCGCGCCTCTGTTCTCATAGAACCACTTCCTGAATTCGCTTTCCTCTTGCTCGCCTGCTGGCCTGCCATCTTTGGCCTGCGCAATTTCGGCATCATCCATATTATCATCCTCTCCTTCCTCCTCCTCCTCATCCTTATCATCCTGTCCAGCGAACGAGAAATCAAATTTCTTCCCAATCGCAGCAGTATCCGGCGTTGGAGCTGCAGACCTCTGACCTCTCCATTCCAGGTCCTCTTTCGTGCGAGGGGTCTGAGGAATGCGCAGCTCAGCCGTTGCTCCAACGTCAACTTCGTCACCATCACCTCCAGCACCGAAGAAGCTGAAGGAGGTGTCGATGGGGGTTGGCTTGGGTCTTGGTGATTCATCTACTTTTGGGGCGGGACGTTTGAAAAGCGCTTCAAGGGGATGTATTTCTTTCGTTTGCACCTCGCCAACCGGGAGAGAAGTGGCCTCGGGCGTTTGCGTATTCTTGTTCGAGACTGTGTTGCTGCGCGCTTGCGCGAGTTGTTCGTCCAGACCGGCTTCTGTGTCAGCATCTGAATCTGACTCAGATTCGGACGAGACTGACGACACGGAAGAGACGGTGGGACTCGACGCAGTGTCCTCGTCGCCGGACCATGCTTCACGCGTCGGAAGGCCAGCATGCGCGATTTCGATTGTGCCCTCGTCCTCTGGCTCGGAGTCGAGTTCGGGCGCCTCGTCCATGACAGCGTCTGGCTGCGCATTTGGTTCCGATGGAGGTACAGTCTCCTCTGCGCTTTCTTTTGCAGTCTGTTTCGCAGCTTTTCGCTCCCTCTTCCTCTTCTGCTTCTCAGTCTCCGCCTCGACGACCTCACCGTCCTCGTCAACCCATCCCTGACCGTCCTCATATCTCAGTTCAGACTTCCTCTGTTTGCCTCCAGCGGCTGGTCTGCTACTCTTCTTTCCCTCTGTCACGACAATCTCTTTGCGGCCCGATTTCTTCTCCTCCAGCTCTTTCTTCTCCTTCGTCCGGCTCTTCTTCCCACTGTCTTTCTCCACTGCAATCTTGTTGGGCGGCACAACAGTCTTGAACTTCATCTTCTTGTCCTTGATGCTGTCATCGTTCTTGCTGCTTTTTTTGCTCTTCGTCTTGTCCTCTGCCCAGCCACGCTTGATATGGCGGCCTTCAGGCAACTCATGTCCTTCAATCACGAGCTCACTAGCTTTCCGCCGCTCCTTCTTCGCCTTCTTGCGGACTTTGCTATCATCTCCATCTTGCGCAACGCCCTCTTCGTCTCTGCCTTTCCGCTTCTTCTCCGGCTTTGCGACGTCGATCTTCACTTTCGTGCCCTTCAACATCGTTCCGTTCAGTTTATTTCTCAGCTTCTGCGCTTCACTCTCGGGTAGCTCGACGTAGCCGAACCCTCGCTCTGGAAAAGTCTCGACAGTGTGAAAAGAAATATCAGTTGCGAGAGGCTGAACAGCGGGCGGCACGTATCGATCGAGGAGCGAAGGGTTGAAGGGTGTGATATGTAGACGAACTCGCGCTTCGGTCGTCATGGTGTCACCGGCGCATAGCGAAATGCTGAGAGGAAGACGTGGGTTGGTGGAGGCTGAGAGGCAGCTCGAAAATTGGAGTTTGCATCCCTGTCTGCGCGCTAGTGGAGACTCCCGGCGCATGTGAACATTCAGACACTCAACAAAGCAGAACAGCTCACTCACCGCGATAGAGTGACACCCAAAGACAGAGCAGGCGCAGAGAACGACGGAACGGCAGCTGTCCAGACACCGAATGCGCGCAATTCCGCAGCCCGATCGACTCGATCTTGGGCTCAGGCGAGAGGGGTCTGAGACATCGTCTTTCCAATGTCTTTTCGTGTATACTACTCAGCCGAGTCATACGCTCCCTGCCAGCAGCCCAGAACCCTCCGTCGAGGTGCGAGATTCTGCGGTGAGGGGAATCGACCGTTCATGAAAGGATTCTCTGCTTCCTCGTGAGATGCGCGTCTTGTGAGTCGAGACAAGGTGCTTTCTCGCTGCCAGCGAGTAAGCCGGTAGTGCCCAGCGACGACTTCGAGGTTGCCTGCTGTCTGCATATTACCGTCGCCATCAGGTAATTGTACTCTGCTATTCAGACGTTCCAGATGAATCTCATGCAAGTGAATGTGTTCCAGCGGCCGCATTTGATTGGACTTTGATTGAGCAATTGATGGTCCCAGCATGTGACAGCGTTCGCGGACTCCTGCTTCCACACTTCATCTCGACTGTTTGCAACAACATGCTACAGTGACCATGACGCGACAGCGACCCATCTGGCGATATGTCTTGCTCTTCTTGTCATTCCTGTCTCTCTCCCTCGCAGCTGGCACGTACCACCATCACTCTCGCGTCTACCTGTTGCTGACAGCCGCACAGCACCCACATCATTCTGCAAATGTACCTGCTTCGCCAACAGCACCATCATCCCGCTTGACGCCCCTCTGTCCGCCGATAAACCCGTCGAACCAACTTCTCCCTCCCACAGCCTTGCTAGACGCGATGAGCCAGACCTGCTCCTTCCCCTAGAGTCCCGCGACATGCTCCCCACGAACGGCTCGGAGGATCGCGTGCACGGGAGAACATGTGTCGATTGTAACAAGCAGTTCTGTCTCTCCTATAACCTGCCCATATGTGCGGGGGCGAAGGAAGAGAATGTCTCCACGACGTGTTTCCAGCGCGACAGTGTGAAGGACCAGTTGGTGGTTTGGATATTCATCGTTGCGACTGTGGGGTTACTTGTCTGGGCGAGTGTGAAGCCGTGGTATACGAGATGGAGGGAGGGTTATGCTGCTGTGCCGGGACGTTGATGCGATGTACCGCAGATGGGTTGGCGCAGCGGCGGACACGGCAGGATATCGATGCAGTGACCGCACGAGTTGTGGCTTTCAGGACACTCCTCACGATTTGACGACTTCGACTTCGTCACCGCACAGATTAGAAGAAGCGTCGACCCTGGCAAGCCCTCCAGCTATCGCCAGATCGCATCTTGCACCTGGCGCGTTCTCATGCGTATTCTCTGGGACCGAGAGTCGGATACTCCCATTACTGCTACGCTACACTCCCTCGATGCAGATTTGTCGGAGAGAATGAATCTGCCATATCATTATTCTACTTCCTGGTAGACAAGAGGCGCCTCTGGACCTCCACATTGCACGAATTGTCCTCAATCTCGTTGCTGGTGACCAACCAACAGATCCTGCTTTCAATCCTTGAGACACCACAGCCTTGCTTCAAACGAAGGGAAATTCAGTGGCAGCGGGTCATTGGGACAGCGAGAGATTCATGACAGATTCTGGAATTCACACTCCAGATACAGCAAGTCCTGCATGACTTTGCTGGCGCAGCGTCCCATAAGCCTCTGTGGGTGGACTTCAAATCGTAGCCCGGCCTGCTCTGGCTCGTCTTGTATTCTTGCGCCAGGCCAGACTTCACTTGCAGCCAGCGTCTGCAATTGTCGTTCCGCAGTTTCGGTGAGCAGGATGACAGCCCTGCAGCTGTCTCGGAGAAAGTCCTTGGATGCAACAGATCAGTGGAGAGTGTTTTGATTTAGCTGGCTTTAGGGACAAGGAGGTGTTCTCGAGCAGTTGAAGTACAGTCTACAATGCCCTTGATATGATATTGACATGATAGACGGAACTCAGCGTGTGAAGTAGGATGGATGTTAGCTCTTAACACTTGAAGCTGACAGCACGCCGCTTCCCTTTCTTCCCGGAACAAGGGGACACAGATGCGTTGCTGAACATAGACCTTCAATCGCGGTACAGATCTTCAAGATGGCTCACCATCTTCCTCTGCAGTTCAAGCAACTGGGCTGTGGTCACAAGGGGACTCCACTTCGCATGGCCCTCGGGCAATGTCTCCTTGGTCTGGTCCCAGTCGTCCGGCACGACCAAGCTCGCATCAGTGCCAAAGAACGGTACCCCAAGCCCCTTTAGCTCTGCAGTCATGGCAGCGTCCATGGACTCTTGTGCTGTATATATCTTCTGATCAAACTCGAGCAACTCACGTTCCTTCTTGTCCTCGGGCGACTCAACCTCGGGCGGAGCTTCGTAGAAGCTTGTGGTCAAAGACTTCAAGATCGACTGGGCCTTGGCTGCTTCTACACTTCTATTGGCCTGGACGTGCTTGAGGTTCTGTCGCTCGCTGTACCAACGCATCTCGTTGGCTCTCTGGTCCTTCATCATCTGTGTCGTGTCAATGGGTTCTCTTGGCATAACGAAAGCCATACGTGCTTACCTTCTTGATAGTGGCAGCAAAATGGGCATTCTGTGTAGCGATCTTTGTCACACACCTGAGGCCTTCTGGCCAGACGGTGATAGTGGCTGGGTCTATCATCGGCTTGGGCGTTGATGCTCCTGACCGGGTCTGCGGTCGTGGAAAGCGTGGGTCATGAGACTTGGTGGGAGCCTCAAGAGGCCTGCCATCTTGCGCCGGGGCTAGGCCTCTGCCTGAGAGAGACGCATGATCCGGCTGCGGTGTGTTGGGCTCAGTGGGCGCAGTCTGACCTGCCTGGGCGGAGTACTGAGCGAGGGTGGCGAGGATGGCTTGCAGGTCTGGGACGTTGCTTTGATCTGCCATGCTGCCGAATTCCCACGCGTGCTCCTGGCTCACTCTACGCTGGCACGTTTCTGTAGCTCAAGCCAGTAGCTTTCGCAGTTCTCATGTGGTGTGAAGGTGGTGTGGTAGAAACGCGTGACACGATGTCGGCTCGGAGCCGGCGGCGTGATTGGGCCGAATCGCGAGGTCATCGATTCTGAACTTCAACTTTTCGCCAGGAGACACAACCACCGCCTTCTCCATGCATTGTGTATAGCAGCCTATTCTATCCATCCTCGTCATCCCGTTTTCCGCTCGACGCGACACGCCGCCCATCATGGCGCGGTCTCCCTCCGATGCCACGCGCTTCACATCGACCGGGCCATACGCCTCCAGCACATTCACCTCCGCTGCTCCTGCCGCATCGTCTTCTTCACGGATCGACTTTGGCTCTGCGCCAACCAACGAAACGCCACAACAGAAGATCCAGAGACTGCGGGCCGCTGCTGCGCTCGCGAAACAAGGCCGGGAAACCACATTCGACAAAACCGTGAGGATAGGCCGAGTGTGGGCAGATCGGGCACACCGAGTGACCGCACTGAGCCTGATCGGATTGACGGTTCTCTCGGGCGCTGTGGCCACCGCGGGAATTACGGACATGTTGATGCACAACCGGCGGAAGAGGAATGAGTGGTTGGCACAGAAGCAGATTGAGGGTGCAAGGGATCTGGCAATTGCTACGCAGGCTGCCAGCCAGGGAACGGCCACAGAAGATCAGATACTGTTGATCAACCGGGAGAAGAACGCCCGGCAAGCAGAGATTGACAAGCAGAATCGGCCGGGAATGTTCAAGCGGGCAAGCAACTGGCTGTTTGCAGATTTGAGCAAGGAGGAGCAGAAGGGTGGCAGGCTGGGCGCTGCAGCGGCGGCGACGGAGAGCGCAGCCGGGACGATAGCACAAAAGGCGGAATCCGTAGCGGAGGAAACGAAACAAGAGGCACGGCATGTACTGCAGGCGGTAGAGGATAAAGTGGACCAGCACAGAAGACAAGGCGAGAAAGTGCCGGACATGCTGGTTCCGGCTGGAGGACCTCTTGACCGACAGGCACAACTCGCATTCGACAATGCCTCGCATAACACAAAGAGCTGGACAAGCTGGATCACAGGGCGGTAGCTGTACAGGATGGAAAATGAAAAACATGTGACATTAGCAAAGCGGCATGGCGACGGTGTTTGTGCCCACGGGGCTGTTGTATAAAGATGTGTTTAATCCCATGGGCACCCCGAGATCGAATTCTGAGACGACTCTTCTGCAAGGAACGTGGCAACTGTCCCTTTGAAAGCATGAGGTAAAGACCGACGAAGGGTGAGCAACAGCAGAATCCAACGCACGACGACTCACGGACCACTCTTCAATCGCAGATTTCCTTTGAAGTGCAGTATCCGTCACCATTGGGCACCGTGCCACAGTTGCGGTTTCCACAGGACACAACCCAGCTCAGACGGACCGTGTCAGGGCGGCCTCTGGGGCGCGGTGTCCTCACACACTTGAATAGAGCGCCATTGAAATTTCCGTTCAACTCGGTACGGTTTGGTCCTCCATTGACTCCATCCTTGTTGATGAGGGCCTTGAAGATGTCGTTGTTGTCCCAACCTACAGGATCGATCAGCACTTGAAACAGCGTGGGTCGGCCTCGTGCAGAAATTACCAAGGGCGTCAGTCTTGAGGCTCCGGCCGCAGTAAATGGTGTTGTTCTGGCACTGCTGGGCAGATGCTGCGCCAAGTAGACCCAAGGTCAGGGACATGATGGAGATGATCTGCATTTTGACGAGAAGTTCTTGTGGCTGTGTTGTGAATCTGTGGGATTGGTATGCTGCTCTGTCCATGCGGTGCAGAGCTCTTCTACTTATACATGGCCAGCGCCGGTCGACAGCATAGCGCGACCACCACAATCCATCAGGTCTGGACCAGCCATCAAGAAGCTGACTGTGTGATCCTGACTGGAAGAGGAGTATGCACTCATGGTATAAGCGAGTACGGGCGCCAAAGGTACACTTACTATGCGCAACAAAGACTGGCCTATTCAGGCTTGCGCCACGTGCGACAAACATGTGAACATCGCCTCAGTTCACGGAAGGAGGCTCACAATTCACCAGTGGTGGCCTGATCTTGAAGCACAAGTGAAGACGTAGTCACAGATCCGTGGCCTGGTTCCAGTGATTTCTCGATCAGTGGCTGTAAATGAGCAGCAAACTTGTCGTTGTTCATATCACCATGACTTTGCATGCTCCACCCCCGAGATCTCCATGGCCATCATGAGCGACGCCGACAACGCTCGTGGTAACACCACGCCGACCGGCTTCGAAGAGCCAATGTGCGTGGTAAGTGTATGGGACTCTGGCCTCGCAGCGGCCGTCAATCAACTCAAATCGAACTTCCGCTACGAGCAGCCAGTGTCTAAACACCTCAATACGAGAGGTTGGGAAGTCCTTCCGATTACGCGTATGATCGACTTGCCACTGCGTGCCAGACCACTACGCGACTACTCTGGCTTCACAGAAATGGTCAGACAGCTGCGCCAGGAACACAGCGTTTCCCCCATACGCCCACGTCAGGACCGCAACAAGACTATCGAAGTGCTTTCGCTAGAGTCAGACGTAACATCAGACATCTTCGGAGAACCTCGCATCACGGCTGACTGCGACGTGGTCGTTATGCGTGAAGATGGTCAAAGCCTGAAGCCTGAGGCGTTGGACTTGATTGAAATATTCATTATCAAGTCTCGCAAGGCCGTCCGCAATGTCTTGCGTGAGATCGAATACAGTCATGAAGCGAAGCGACAATTGGTCGAGGAGACCTTCAATCCTGGAAATTTCATCACATATTTTGAGGGCTTGAGAATTGAGAAGATTCAGGCTCTGAAGAAGCAGGGCGGAGAAGATTCTCGGGACCTGCAGCGGTGGCTGAAGCTTGAGTGTCCAGTCGTGGTCATCCAATGTGGGTGTTGTGCAGAGAAGACTGGTCCGGGTGGGAAGAGTTTGGTGCTGTGTGCTGGATGTCGCAAGATCCACTACTGCGACAAAGATCACCAGAAGCGCGATTGGCAAGCGCACAAAAATGTTTGTAAGCACCAGCAGTAGTTGGAAGCGTCGTGTAGTTCAGTTGGGCTGATTTCATGTGCTCAAGAGAGTTGGAGACTCGTCTCTTGGAGGGCTTGTATCTGAGAGACACTGGCGTACCAATTGGCGCCGTCGTGCCACGCATCGTCCATTTAGACTTGGCGGAGTTGCTCTGGATGCGGCAGTATCTAGCACTGAATGAGGTTACCATGTTTGCAGTGGCGGTGGTGATTTATTGGGTGGTAGGTAGGAGAGCGAATGCGAGGAGAGATGGCACAGTCTACGCTGGCGATGATGTGAGCTGCTGGGGGCTCGGTCCGAAAACCCGGAGAACAGCGGTGGAGTAGAAGGTTTCCACACGTGACGCTCATCCCCGCGTGACGCTCAATTTTAGCGACCTCCGCCCTTGTAACACTGATTTTTTGCACTATTACTATGGACTC